>UELU01116395.1:24232-58269 GCA_900490025.1 Megastigmus dorsalis | reverse complement strand
CACACACACACACACACTCGCTCGCGCGGGTGCCACACGCCATTCCGCGGGAGACATGCTCCCCCATAAACACTGCCAGCAGAGAGAGAGATTCTCCCTGCCCCTCTCTCTCTCTCGACTTTCGCTAAATTACTGCGGCGCGCAGGAGGAGAGGGTGGGACAAAGCTCAATTCGAGAGGATCTCTATGAAGAGAATGAGAGAGAGAGAGAGAGAGAGAGAGAGAGAAAGACGAACAAATGGCTGATGGGTTATGCGTGTATAAGGGGACGATTCTGATGATTTTAGAGACTCTTTGTTCGCCACTTTTTTCTGCTCGAGCTGCACCACCGCCGCTACTATGAAGATATAGAAGAGCTACCGCGCGCTTCGTTTCTTTATCGCTCTGCGGGAGTTTTGAAATGGAGATGACGGTTTGTTTGAGATTGTTCGAGTGCGCGGGGCTTTCTTTTTTGCATCCTTCTCGAGAGATAAGTAAGTGGCCTACGAGTGGAAAACGATTAGTTTTTGAGGTTATGTATCTTTTCAGATGCAGACTTTTCTATTTCTGCGATGAATGTACAATGCTTCTCGTTTCCTATCGATCTTATTAAATAATAGAATTGATGAAAGGAATTCTTTATTTACATTTGAATTGGAGTATGCAATTTTGAACGACTCCTGAGTTTTATTATTTATGAAACATTCAAAACGATTCAATCGTGCAATTTAATTACACGCGATGCGAAATTAATTTGCCGAATTAAGTGGTCAAATCAAGATCGAGAAAAACCGCTTGATAAACTCGGACTGTTCGTAAACGCGGGTAGCGCTCTCCTTTTATGTGGTCGGCGAAAGAGGCGGTAAAATTCGAAACTAAGTTCCCCAATATTTATAATGAGAGAATGAAGAAGTTGTCGAGACGATTTACGCTGTCTTGTGCTGCGAGACGCACCGCGAAGATTCAAAATTGGCGGCAACTTTTTCTCGGGCAATTTAGTATGTAGCGGCTTCAGCTCCTTCTTTCGGTGCCCTCAGCACGACGCTGAATTAAGTTTTTGCTCCTTTTACGGGCATTTCTCTTGCTGCCTCATTTGCGCGCTGTAAGCTGTAAATGTCTCCTCCCGCGGACTTTTATAAATTTTGCATCATATGAAATCTCACCGCCGTCTCGTAAAAATGCTACATCGAAAGTCGCCACTGTTTTTAAATATCAGCTTTTAGTGTTTAATAAATTTCTTTTTATTACCATTTCGATGGTTGTTCATTAAAAAATATCGATAACGCGGAAAAAAATTGCGCGTTGTAAAGTCCAAGAGGACGTTTGAGCTGCAAATGAAAATGTACTGTATTTAATTAAATTCATCGGGCAAACACGTAAATTGCGTTTTACATAGTACTCTCTTCCAGCAAGATTGTACCGAAAAATTTTACTCTAATAACTCTGGAATTAAATAATATTTGGAATTCCGCACAATAATTTATAAAATTTTTCATCAAACAAACTATAACCACCCAATTTCACTATGATTACAGCGTATTATTAAGTTCCGCTCAGCATTTACTTTGATCAAACCAGCTTCATAAATAATCTATAAGAATAATAAGCGGAGATCGTGTAATTATTTTTAATTGTTCGACATAAAGTTCTTCCGCCACGCAATGCAAGCACTAAATATTCCACTCGCACAAAGGGCCATAAAACAGACAAAGGCAGATAAAAGCCCGCGACCAAAATGTATTTTTGTATCGCGAAGAAAACCCGGAGGAGCCTCTCCACAAAGCCATCCGTAACTCTATCATCCGACCCCCAAATCTTCAATAATGTACTCAACACCCGTTATAACCATACGTACACGCACACACAGACATCGCTCCTTTCGAATAGCACCGACAGTGCCAATATTCGAAATTTCGTTATGGTGTCTCCGGTACAACCCTCGGTCACATCCAACGACTCCCACGCAAGTGTTTCGTATGTGGAGGGGAAAACGTGTGGAGCCGGTATACAGAGATTGAAACGGGTTTCCCATGAACTGTGGAGGCCGTTGCGTGGCGAGAGTGAGAGAGAGAGAGAGGGAAAGAAATCAGCGTGACTAACGGACTACAGTCTGCACTGCAGCCTTTGATGCACATAGCAGTGTCTCCAGTTTCTCTCTCTCTCTCTCTCTCTCTCTCTCTCTCGCTCTGTCTTGGCCGTGCGAGAGTGTCGGCCTCATCTTCTCTCTTGCTGCATCTGTCGCATCGCGTTTCCACGGGTCCTTCTCTCTCTCTCTCTCTCTCTCTCTCTCTCTCTCTCTCTCGCCCTCCTTCTTCCTCCAATGTCATTTCGGTGTTTTCTTCACTCCGGATGCTCGCCATCACTGGACCATACCTAACTTCGATAGTGGGAAGATACGAAGCTATCTGCATAGTTAAGGACTCCAAAGTTTAACTAAACTGATAAACTATATACGTTTCGAAATCTTGCAATAACAGAGTAGCAATATTTGCAGTTTTCTCCCTGCAAGTCCAGAATAGGTGCATAACAGATGTAGCAGCTCTCGGTCACTCAGGCGAATTTCTCAAGCGTAATGGATGCACAGGATTTCGGTAAACCCGAAGGAATGAAAAATCGGGCCACTTGCAATAATCCCCGTATAGTACCGATGCTCCCCTTTTCCATGTGTCTTTTCGGGACACTTGCTCGGACACTGGCCTAATGAACTTCTAACGAGCATCCCTGTGGCGATCAGTGTGTGCGTGTACACACACTTCCAAAGGTATTGCTCCTAGTATCCGCGCTCGTGTCTCTACGGCTTCGTTATGTATAAAGGACATCCGTAGTTGGATTTTCATTAAGGGGGAGATCCAAGTGCCGTATGTTTGCTCTTCGCTCGTTTGCCAAATTTTCGTACCGGCTGTTTATTTATTTACCGCTGATTCGGCCGTATTGCACGAGCGGTCGTCAACGGATTTTCGTATTGGTTGTACTAATTACGGGGATCTTACATTCTCCTTTAACCCGGAAAAGCACTAAAGTTTTTAAACAAGCACTTTATTATTTATATTATACTTTTATTATTTGTGCGCTAATAATCCATTACGTTATGGGTAACTTGCAAAGACCATTTACATTTGAGAGTAGAAATACCGAAATTCTTGAATAGGCTAAGCTTTCACTAGCCCTCTTGTAAACAAACATTCTTGTAAACGAGACAAATTATCATACTTTTCCATAAATGTAGCAGACTATACAGAGCCCCGAAACGTTGACAATAGCGCGATGGGGCCCACCTGCAAGTCTGCCGACATCCCGTAAATTAAAAACACAATTTTCATGCAAATCGACAGCTCTCCGCGCACGCAATTCGAGAACTCTTCGAACATCTTCGCTCCCCATAAATCTATGGACGGTACCTTACTACGGTGCCTAGGTGAAACCTGCCACCAATCATTTCCTCCTGTTTTCAGGCCTACATATTCAGCAACAATTCGCTGTCTCTTTACAAGAAGAGAAAAAGCTGCGATGCGTCCCCCGAGAACCCAATAATTTCCACAATATCGCCTCCGACTCATTGTCATGATAATAACGCCAATGTTATGATAATCGTCCATCCCAGCCTCCGCGATCTCCCTCTCTTTCTTCCACACCAGGCATTGTACGATACAAGGCCTATATACGTGTGTACCAGCCTTGATAGCGTGCACAACAATATCTGTATAATATGAGTACGAGAATCGCGTTGCGCAAGAGAGAAAGAGAGAGAGAGAGAGAGAGATGATACCACCTACTGAAGCCAGGACACTGACGTACACGTGCACACCTGTGTAAATTTCACCGGCCCAACAAAAGCAGGTCGATTTAATGTATAGCTGCTGCCTGCAGTATGGCAAGAGCGGAAACTTCTGTCCCTCTCCCTCCCTGTCTCTCTTGCTCACTCCCTCTCTTTAGCTTGTGAAATTCATATTCTTCCGTAGTGGAGCCGTGTATAGGTATAAGCCGCTGTATAACGGGGCTCATTCATCGTTTGCTTGATGTACAAATGTCTTCTGCGCGAGAGGGCAAATATAACGGCGTACTTTGCATTTCCATCTCTTTTTTTCCCCTCCTCTGCGTCGCTCCCTTTTTTATTTTTGTCTGAACGAGCATTTTTTTTCCTCCTTGTGATATAAAGGGATAACAAGTTGCGGTCGATAGGGTACATATGCCTATGAATTTTTCTCTGCAGTTGCATTTTTCTCATAGTGTATATAACTTATCGAGTGAATAGGTTCTCAGGACTGTTAATGAAGTGTATCGGAAAGCCTCTTTTTTTCCCTTCTTAAGATGGTCGAAGCGGTTTTATAAGTGAATAGTTATTCGGATTGTTACATAACAAAGGAGGGTCTACGAATTTGATGGAACTATACTTATACGTAATTCACATTTAAAAGACAAAAGTCTATGAAAATAACAGGCGACCGTGCGTTGTATTTCCTAGTATATGTATCTAGAGCACTGTAAGACAAATAGAAAGCTTTATTCTCATTCTTTAAATTGATGATTGGCTTTATCTTTCTGTCAACGCAAATGCTACTTTAGTTCATCGTCAAATACTTCTTAATGCAAATAGTGACACAATTTCAGATACAATATTTTTCATCCACGTTCTGGTCTTAATTTTTTTTAAGTGAACAGTGGCATAGTACTGTAATTTTTGCTTCCTCATAGAAGAGGCTTTATAATATGATTTTTTTTATATTTTCTTGTTCTTTTTGTTCGATGTTTAAAAATACCGATATTTAATATTTTAACATTTTATTCTTCCTCCTTAATAAATAAGGCTTATAGATAATAAAGGATCAAAGTTTTATTTAGTAGCTATTGTATTATTTTTAAAAATGTATTTTTATACGTTAAGTAATTGTAAATTTATTTCTGAATTGTATATTACTTATATATTTTAATAAATCATATAAATTTCAAAATTTAAATCATTTGCATCGAGCTCTGATAGGGTCAAATTTGTAATTAAATATATAAATAAATGGATGACATATTTAACACAGACAATTTTCCAATTGCCAATAATTATTATGATATAATTATATAGGCTTCATAATTTATTCAATCCTTAAGTATTTCAGCTTTTATTTTCTTTTTTTTTAAATCTACAATTATTTATAGCAATTCTAGCATACAGAATTCTGATATTTAGTATAAAGTCTAATCACGCGATTTATCTACAAATAAGTTTCATTGAACTATTAAGCAGAACAGTTATCAGAAAGCAGAAGGAAAAAGTTGGTTTAAATTCAATGACTGATCGAGAGAGTCGCTTTGGTATCGGAAAAATTTTTGCAAGCTGTTTCATCTTATCACCCATCTGTCCAGAGTGGAACACTTGTTCCGTTTTCAAACTTCTAGTTGAAGGGGAAAAAATCCCCTGACTTTTTCTATTTCTCTCTTTTTTCTCTCTCGTTTCATAACACGCCTCGACTCGTTTTCTCTCCCTCTCTCCTCTCTCTCTTGCTGCTACTCTTCTTGGCGTGAGAGCGAACGAAAGAGTTTATACAGTCAAAAAAAGAGAAGAGGGACGAAGGACTCCTACAACACTGTCAATGCTTCTCATAATTGGATCGACTTGCGTCGCAGCGGGTCGGAGGTGTGTAAGAGAAGATTATGTTATCGGTTCGGTTAAATCGGCCTTTTTTTGGTAGCTTTTGAAGGATGGACAAAAAAACTCTTTTCGACGTTTACGATCAATCACCCTATGTCTTGATTTTTCACTTTTCATCTGTGTGCTCCGAGCGCTGAGTTCGTTTGCTGGGAAATCATTTTTTAATGGTCCATAGTGTGTCACACGCGCTAGTAACAAATGGACATTTGTAAATTAATCTATAGATATCAATACATTTATTTTGAATGTCTCAATTCAAAATAAATTCATGATTTGGTCAATATCAATTAATATCACTATATCTTTGATTTAATACGGATAAACATGTAAAATAGAGTATCACTTTATAAAGAGAACGATATAAATGACGTTTTATTCGGTTAATCAAATAATTCACATTGTATTATAGTATAGATTAGATAAAAATTGCATAATTTTTCATGCATGGGAATTGTCGAGTTGAAAGTATCCGATTCCACGCCAATCTCAATTCGCCGATCGGTCTCCGCACATCAGAATCGCTCGCCACCGCAAATCTCAAACTGCGATTAGCCAAAAAAGAAGTCGCCGGAATACGCGAGCAGGACACATTAGACATAATTATGGCAGTGGAGAGACTAACAGGAGGGAGGGGAGGGGGGGGGGGTACCCGAGAGAGACGTAGACGGAAATTCAGCAAGCGGAAGTACGCGGGAACCCACAAGAAGAAAAAGAAGAAGAAGAAGAAGAAGCAAAGTTGGAGGCGAGTGACTTGTGCTACTGCCGCTATATAGCAGCACGAGGATATCGATCTTGGCCACTTGCCATTCCCGTGCCAACGTTTCCGGCGCTCGCGCGCGCACACCGCGCGTTTCTTAGATTATATACGTGACGGAAATTCACATCTTCCACGTGCGAGCGCTAGATTATATTATGGGGAGGCCGGCCAATCGGACACTATATACATGTGGAAATAGTACTCGCCCGAGCGAAATGTAATTTTTTTAGACACTTGTATTATGGACAGTCGTATAGGGCTGAATGGGAACTTCGATTTCTTTTTACTGCCATTTCCATACCATGGCCTGTCCATTAAATGAAATGAAGCGAAGAATTTATTGGCGGAAACTGAGCTGTATTTATTTGAAAATTGGAGTATAAAAAAATTTCACCTTCCAATATTTCTTCTGAATATATGCTCGATCAGAAATTTCTCATTTTATTAAACGAGTTATTCTTTTTTTAAATTAATCATTTAAAAGCCAATTCATTTCGAGCCTGTAGGTTGTAAAATTGAATAATTTGCTAATAAATGAGATACTAAAACTGAACTGTTATTAGTGCGAGTATACCCATTTACTGATAAGCTGCAGGCACGCAATATTTCTTAATAAGGTCATGCAGGTGACGCTTTATTATTGCTGTACAAAGCGCAACGACCCTCTGCTCAAAACTGCCAACAAAATAACCATCCAAAGCCATCAAAACCGATCACTCGAAACTTTTCCACTCGATTCCCCAAACTGTTGGCTCTTTCGTCTTACACAAGTGCTCGAGTCGCTTTTTCTCGCCTGTAACGAGAATCATTTTGGCGCAGACGGTATTATACGCTACCGAGAGAAAGAGAGAGAGAGAGAGAGAGAGTTTAACGAGACCTGCAGAAAATGAATACACGCGTGCAGCTTATACTCAATGAGAGGGATTGTCTACTGTCGCGTCTGCATGTGCATGAATATTGCAACGGCGGCGAGCTCTGCACGCTAAAGGATAATATGCTCGACATGGATATTTCACCTTTAATAACGGTCTTATTAACCGCTGCGACATGTTCTCGCGGGGGCCTTTGTAACACGCGACGCTCGAGACTTGACTTTCTAGCTGCAGCACCGACTTTATCCAGTTCTATCGGGATGAGTCTACTTTGAAGTTCCGAAGATGGGGATTATGCGGACGATTATAGGCGAGAGTTTGATATGTTCGACTTTGGTGAAAGCTTTGGAAATTTTGTGTTATACGTCAGGTATTCAGTGTTTAAGAAGTACTTGAGATTCTATTTTTAGCGAGCAGTTGACTTTACGCAAAATGAGTTTATTTGGACTTGGTTCATGTTCGAAACTGAAAAATTACGACATGAAATTGCTATTTAGGATAACGAGTACACGAAATTTTCTCACGCTGTAGAGAAATAGCACACAAATCTCTAATGATCGACAACTTGAAAACTTTAACCGCCCATATCTCCGGATTTCTTTCAAATCCCTGCTTTTTTAACCTTGAAAAAAGTCACTGCTCCACTGGAGAGCCAAGACACCAAGTTGTTTTTCCTCGCGTCACAAAACCATTCGAACATGTGCACTTATTTTTCTCTCGCAGTCCGTGATTCTACAGTGTGTACCAACCGAACTATACTCGAAACCAATTATCCCAAATTTCAAGGGCTTTTCACACAAAAATAAAGTCTCGCGCCGCGCGCGTCCATTTAAATTTTCTCAAAAATAGAAGCGAACGCCAAATGATCAGCGGGGACCCACGCACGTGTTTGTCTCTCCCTCTTCGGGGAGGGCTCCGAGAGAGAGAAAGAGAGAGGAAAACAAGAAAAACTTTTCCTACTTCTAGCGAGAGAGAGAGAGAGAGAGAGAGAGAGAGAGAGACAAGGATAACGTTGGACTTCACAGATGTTGGCACGATAAATCTCTGCGATGTATCCCCGGGAAAGACTCTCTCCGGTGTGTCGTTCGGCATTCGAGGAAAAGTAACTCTCGTCGGAGTGTGTGTGTCCATCCCGCAGCGTCATCCCATTAGGCGCGACGAGATAGACACATAAACGACTTCTAGAATTTTCGGTAAAGCCGCGCGACCGTTTGATACACATTTGGTGCTTGGATGCTGTATCGAATTCGATACGGAGTCTATCCGTTGTCGTTCAGACGCCGAGCAAGTGTATAGTTTAAAGTTCGGACTTTGTTTTGTATTAATGTGTGTTCGGAAATGCGTGTGAACCGCAAGATATTGTTTACTGAAGTCAAAACTAAAAACATTAGTTTTATATATGATCAGATGTATTAGTTATATGAATTGTTTCTTTCATAATTTATACGAATAATGATGGGTCCTAAAATTTTTTCATTTTGAATTCCAATACTTTATATATATAGAAAATTTGTCGTTGTACACTCAAGAAATTTGAGAAGTGAAATATTGGATTTTTTGTGCCTTATAATATTTTCTCATCTATGTTACTAGAGTAGAATACACGAGTTTCAAAGTTTCAGATACTGCTTTCTATCTACGAAACTTTAGATGAAAAATATTTATTAAAATGTGAAATTAGTAGAGATGCAAATACTTATTAAGAGGATGATGTTGGGACTATGTAGAACGGGATAAGCATCGTTTCACGATAAAAATGATTATAAAGACACAATTTTTGTACTTAATAATTATGGTAACTCATATATGTATTTTAAAATTACGATAATTAAGATAATTGAATAATTTCGTTTAGTACATTCACCGAATAAAGTTTTATGCAGAATCTCTCCAATCTCTGCATATCTAAAAATCTATTAAATGCAGTAAAAGCATTTAACCAAAATGTAGCATAGTAAATCAAATCCCCGTAAATCTTGAGAAAATAATTCTTCAGAAAATCCTCTATGCACACACATCATCCAATTCTCTCATAATCATTAATCCTCAAACTAAGAAATCCTCCACTGCCAGGTGAACCTCTTAAAGACACATATATACGCACACATCAGCGAAACAAGCTCGGTACTCGGTGACGCAAAGTTTAGCGCACGGCATTAGGGGCTAATCTCTCGATTAAGAAAGGATCATAAAAGCGTCGAGAGAAACTTCATTGTCGGAACTAGCATATGGGCCGTGAAAGCGGTGCCGGACTGTTCGTTAAAAGACAATTAGCTGCGACGTAAGACGAGAGTGCACATAGCCATGGAATGGAAAGAAAGAAAGGAAGACTCGGAGCACAGCAGATGAAGCAAGCTAAGCAAAAATGAATGGGGGGATAGGGTTACCTACCTCTCTCTCTCTCTCTCTCTCTCTACGATCCTTGAAAGGAAGAAGATGGGCCTTAGCAGCGGCAGAAGCAGCTCACGGGTGATTGGCATCGGTGCAAGAGCGCAATTTACGAAAAAAATCTCCTTTGACGCGCGCCCGGCCCTATTCTTTCCCTCCACACATACACACCGCAGTAGAGAGAGAGAGAGAGGGAAGCTTTTGCGCACGCCGCAATTTGTGCTCCGCGACGACTACTGCCCACCTGCTGCGCCCCGATTGCGTATACCCACACAAATATATATACGCGTGCGCTTGTGCGGCGAGTTTCTGACTGAGCTAATTACAGTCATGACGAAGGGTGTGTGGTATACCAGAAATTGGTCCCACACCGTCAAAAAGAAGAAGTAGACCTGTTTCTGGAGTGCGCCAGATCGTTGTTACGAATTTTCTCGCTCGAAGTGATTTTTCTTATTCCAGATTTATTTATTTGCTTATACGTTTTTTTTTTTTCAATAGCGAATCAACGGAAAGAGATAGTATACGAAGTGCAATGTTCACGAGTTCCCGTAGCTCAATTCATATACAACCGTCCACAGCCGAGATAACAAAAAGGATGTAGCAAATTGCTTTAGTAACGCCGTACGAAATATCAATTCATTTTAGGAGCGGTCGCAGGCAATCGCAGTACCTGTGCATATAGCTCTTGTGCACTAGCGTCGCGTCAGGTCGTCTAACCCACCAGAGAGGCGCTAATGACAGGAAAAAAAATGTCTCTCTCTCTCTCTCTCTCGAGCACCTTGTGTGCTCCAATTTGTCCCCGGCATTATAACGCTAATTGCCCTTTTCAGCTGGTGTGCAGTGCCGCGACTACTTACGTATAACCCTCCCCGTATTGCTGCTGGAGCGTCGGCTCGCATGTGCACCGCTCACACGGACGCACCGGACAAAACCGCCTGTATATGCGAAAACAAAAAAAAAAAGGAGACGAAGAAGCGGTGGTCGCAGGAGAACTAGTTCGGCCCGAAAATTTCTGGCCCTACTGCGCTCCGCCCGAACTGTGTGCAGAGAGGACGATCATTAAGAAGGACTTATAGCCCATCGCATTAGAGCACGGCTCTGCACGAAGGTGCGACTTTCTTGGAGAATGCGATATTATTAGGAGCTGGTGCGGGGAAGACGAGTATCTGGGATTTTGTCCTACCGGTAAAGGCATTATTATAGACCAAATTTATTCAATATTTTTTTTATCACCTAGTCTCAGTTGTTTATGAGCTAGATTGACAATTATAAAGAACAAAAAGTTTATAACAATATATTTTTTCAAAAGGGTCTTCATAACGTCGATAAAATGAAGCACATAAAGCAAGGTTAACTGCACGTAGGCAAGAGGTACCTTGGGGCAAAGAGCTGTCTCGACAAGGGCATATATATGGTGTTCTACTTATATATAAAGGTGTGACACGCTAGACCGCGGTGAGCTCGTAAAAATGCTCGAGTGACGTGGAATACGAAGGGAGACAGCGCGTGTATACACACCGACAATGGATGCGCGAGAAGCTAAGCGCTTTATTTCTTATAGTTTTTGTGTAAACGCGTGAGCTGCAGCGGCACCGCAGACACAGAGAGAGAGAGAGAGAGAGAGAGAGAGTTTATGAGCCGAGGAGCACAATTTATTTTGCATTAGAACGCGTTCGCGAGCGCATTATCCTTGTATATTTAAGGGGAGGATTTTTCCTATTTGGCCTTTTGACGAGATCGTGACCGACGTTTAACGATTATCGCTGTACACTTGTGCCGAGCGCTTCATAATAATGGTCTCTCTCTCTCTCTCTCTCTCTCTGTCTCGTTCGTTGTCATTGTCTACGCATCGGGAGATTAAGTGTCGTGTGAAAAATGTGCCATCTAAACGAGCAGTTTGAGGGCTTTCTTTTTTTCTCTCGTAATAGTTTATTACGGGGCTGGGAGATGAGCTCTTGGGGTACTACATCTAGAAATATGGGTTATTATGACGGTGTGTTTATTCTGTAATGAGACTTTAAACTGTTTCGAATCTATGTTATAAATCGCTTATAGCGAATTGTACCTGAATTTAACCGTACATCGGTGTGCAGTTAAAATTATTTACGCGTGTAAAGTGTGCACAATGTTTTTTGCTTAAACGAAATGCACTGATTTCGTATAAAAATATATCGTAATATTTGACACACTTTATTAATCAATCATTT
The DNA here is from genome assembly GCA_900490025.1 of Megastigmus dorsalis. Classification (NCBI taxonomy): domain Eukaryota; kingdom Metazoa; phylum Arthropoda; class Insecta; order Hymenoptera; family Megastigmidae; genus Megastigmus; species Megastigmus dorsalis. The sequence goes on along the minus strand of UELU01116395.1, from coordinate 46,426 downwards.
TGCAATAATAAATAACGAATGTCAAGCTTTGACATAAAATCCGTTGCACGTTACGCGAAATTGGGGCCCAATTTTCCGCCTTTTCCACAACTAAAATCTGAGAAAGCCCAAGCTCGAGCCAGAGTAAGACATAAAATCCCACCTCGCAGCCGTGAGCAGAGATAAAGGCGAAGCTCGGGGAGTCATAACACGAACACAGAGTCTCAGCCGCTCAAGAATCGTAAGAATCAGACGTACGAATTATGCCAAGTCGCGAGAAGCTGTAAAATAACAGTAAAAGTCGCTCGTCCCCGGCATACAATATAAAAACCTCCGCCGTCCGCCGGTACAGAAACTCGGGCCCCCTCCTCATCTGGTCGCGCGCGCTCGTCAACCCCTGCACTTAGAGCAAGTAAATACACGATGCAGTTACAAGGAGGGGAGAGTGTATAGCGAGTTGTTTTTGTGTGCATGCGCTCGACGTAAGAAAAGGAGCGCATCTGCCCGGGCCCTCGGCTCTCTCCATACATCTCGTGATTGCGTCGCTTTCGACCGGGCCCCGCGAGCCGAATCGTTTGCTCGCGCGCGCCGCGTTCGGAGTCAAAGGCGCGCAGCAGCTCTCTCCTTCTTCCTCTTCTTGTTTCTTTTGCCGAAGAGGGACGAGGGATTTTACCAGCTGGCACGCGTCCGCCGCGCTGTTATTATCGTCCGAGAAGATCGGCTCTGCACGCGGCTACATATACATGTGTGTATGCACACACGTGCGTGTAGTATTTAGGCCGAGGGTAAGTTAGGGGGTATGTACGTGTGCTCCGATTTACTCTCTTGCTCTCTTTCTCCGTCTGTATATTATATATATCCTCGCCGCTGGAGATTCGCGTTCGAGCGCTAAATCGTTCGGCGGCGCTCTTTTCTTGTCTTTTCGATCCATACACAGTGCGGTCTTTGTGTTATTCACTCTGTGCTGTCGCTTTAAGACGAGATTTCGGAGGGTTTAATTCCTTTTGCTTCTGTGTATTCGATCTGTACTGCCGTATTGAGGGGGTGAATTTCTTCCTTATTTCTTTTTTTTTTTTTTTTTCGTGACGTTCGATCATTGGTACAAAGCTTAAATTGTTTGGTATGGCGCGATGACGAGGTGATTTTCGATGGTTTTAGTCGAGGATCGTATTGGCTACCGAATCGTTGATATTTACTACTCGATATACTCCGAGATACTACAAGTATTTTTTTATTGAAACATATCGTGCAGTGATGACATTAAGTAATTATGCTTTTTATGATCAATTTAATGTAGATATGAGAAATGCATTATAATTCTGGTGACTTTAAAGAGCCACTTGACTGGTATGATAATTTTATATGACTTCCGCGAAACGTTAAACCCGCTGCAGTTCATTTCGTGACGTTTATTACTCAGCTTATTAATCTCCTTACCTCGAGACACTTACTTTTCAAGAGGTGTCGTTTGCAAGTATTAACCATGCGTATGTTCACTTCCTATAAAGATTGCTATTTTTCAGTCAGGCGTCAGGCAATTTTTCCGAAAATAATATGAAAATATGATGCACCTTGCATTAATGAAATAAAAAAAAAGTGCATCGTCATAATCCTTACAAGCTTCGACTGAACTAACGAGACACGCATAAAGGGAGGCGGCAGCTTTAAAAAAAATATCATTCTCGTCGGCAATTAGCTTTCCTCTCCCGGCATCGGCCCTCCATTGTTTCCTCCTCGTCCTGCCAAAATAATAACAGCGAGAAAGAGCCGCGCGGAAGAAAAAAGAAGGCACGCTCCTCGCAAGAACCAAAGCTCATGCACGCATCAGAGAAGATAAAAAAGGCAGAAGTGAGAAAGGGAGAGGGAGAGAGAGAGAGAGAGAGGACCGCTGCAGTTTACCAGCTGGCACGCGTCGAGCGTCCGACTATTATCGCAGCGAAAGATCGCCTCCTCTCCTCCTCCTCCTCCTCCTCCTCCTCCTCGCGAGGAAGAGAAAGAGACCGGAGGAGTCGAGGGACCTCCCGATTTTCTCGTTTCGCGAGTTCCTCCTTCCTTCCTATATACACATGTGTACTCGCAGTCTCTCTCTCTCTCTCTCTCTTTCTCTCTCGGTGTTTTTCTTATTGCAGAGCAACACCTGCCGCCCGCCAGCGGCAGCAGCAGCAGCCCGCACTCTTGTTTTGATTTCAAGAGGTCCGAGAGCGTGGAGGTGGAGGAGTGAGGGTAGCCCCGAGTTCGGGGAAGACGCCGAGAGAGAGAATCGCGTGTCGTCTGCTGTCTCTCTCTCTCTCTCTCTTTCTCTTTCTGACTGCGGTTTTCGCTCTCGCGTGGAATTATATTGAGAGAGAGAGAGAGAGAGAGAGAGAGGAGCGTAGCGGGTGAGTGTGTGAAACACAAAGGGCCTTTGTGCGGTCGCTCTCCTTCGCTCTCTCTCTCTCTTTCCCTCCCCCCGCGTGAGTGCACACCGCACATGCACTGCGCGCACAGAGTTTTCGGGGGAATGCCAAGAAAAAAACGCGATGTGTGCCGTTGTCCTTTGCACTCTTGCGAGACTAACCTTGTTTTCAAAAACATCCGCCTGCTGCTTTTTGTTGTTGTTGTTACCGCTTTTATGGGAGATGAACCTCGAGAACATGGTAAAGGGGGCACTTTTTCCCTTCTCTCTCTCTCTCTCTCTCTTAGCGGAAGGGATACGCGTACACGTACATGTACACGCATATGCAGTTGCGTGCGAAGAAGTTTCCGCTTTTGTTTCCGAAAAGCGAGGTATACTTTTATAACCTGCATCTCTTTTTCGCATTCAATGACGTTCGGGAGAGTTTGCGTGTGTACTGAAGGTTTTTGAAGGTTGAAGAGCGTCTATGCCATTATATTTTGATGGGTGCCTAGGTGGCGCGACGATTACCCGATTATTTGTTGGTTTGAAAAGAAACTTTTTGAGTGTAAGAAAATGTTTGCGTGTGCGTCTTTGGCCTATGGTTTTTTAATAGTGGCGTCTGCGAAACTGAATTCTAATAGAATTATTCGCTACCACGGACAAAGGTTTCGGGCGAATAGTTTCACGAATCTGTATAGTGATTGCGGTCGGAATAGAATGTAGAGATAATCGTTCTAGTCGTATTGGAACATTAACTTACTAACTTAGCGTAACGTTGAATGATTACATTGTCATAAACGAGGCAATTTGAATTTCAACCTATTGATTACGGTCAATTATTTAAATAACAAAGTTTTGATTTAGTCACCATAACCAAAGTACCCACATTTGAACCGAAGTTGAATTAAACCTTACTACACTTATGCATCGGAAACAGTCGATACGCTGGTTCAAAGTGCAGCTACACGCACATGCCAATTGACGTTATTCACATATCCGATTTTCCACGTAACTTAATCGATATCTCGATTGGCAAATATTTGCCAAACCCGAAGCCCATCGCACAATACTCGCCAATGTTCCAACAGCCATCGATTATTCGAAATCTAACGTCGATCTTTTCCTAGGGCGACTGCTGCACATAGGTATATCCAAATCTAGGAACTACACAAGGCACTCGCGTGTTACGCAATCGGCTCGCTCGAATAATCGTGTAGGTGTCTCTCGCTCGCGGTTATATGTATATGCACTATATTTGATCAACGATAATTCGGATAAATGGATAATGCCACGCACTGTGCTGTCCAGCTCAGATACAAAACTGAGAAAGTATATATATGTGTGTGTATCAAAAGGCTTTTTAAATCTGGCGCTTCGAACGTGTCAGTCGTCAACCGCGTTGGACTGACTCATCTGTCACTTCCTCCTTGACTGGTAGCACTGTCATGGCGAAGAGAGAAGAGTGGATCGAAGATAAGCCCACTTAGAATTTATGTATCGATACGGAGTATGTACAGAATATGATTTTTCAAAGTGCATTGACGTCAAGTTTCTCTATCTCGTGAAGCTCTTGTTGTTTGTGCATCAAAGTTTAGTTTGTATAAGCAACGTTTTACTTGTCTTGATAGTGTTCCGCTTAAAGGTATTCACAGCCATTTAACCTGTTTAATCAAAAAATGTATTGGAACATTAATTTTGCCACGGCAGTTACATTGTACATAGCACAGCAGTCGATATCCCCACAGAATTCCATAAAAACCTCTCGACGACGTAAAAAATTAGTCTCACATGGCTATTTCCTTGAAGCGACATCGACATTGGTCACAGCAGCGACATTATAAGCTTGTAGAAACCAACAAGTTTTGCGGAATCACGTGTAAACGGTGGGTATACGACACACGCGATCGAGTCATAAAAATTCAGAGGACTGTGTCACCGCACACAAAGCGGCACTGCAACATCGGATGCGCGTCGCTCCTTTAGGTATACCCGCGCGCAGTTCCTGTACAGGAAGCCGGTGCCCTGTGTGTGCACTTTTTTAATGCCGCGTCCGCGCGGATTTTCGGGGCCGACGAGATGATGATGCGGGAGAGCTGGAGAAAGCTGCATAATGCGCTGCACGTACTTGCATAATGATGGATGAGGAGAGTGAGAGAGTGAGAGAGAGAGAGAGAGAGAGAGAGGGGAAGGCCAATTTGGCGAATACTAAAAATGTACGGATGACAGGACGCGGGACGCGTGTAGCGCGTGTGCCGCTGATGTGTGCCTTTCGCTGACTCATGCCGGTAGCAGCAGCTTTTCGAGTGCGCAGGAGCTGGTACTCTGCGGGTAGCTTTTTGTTGCGGCCGCTGCTTTATAGTGCGCCGTGAATTATGGTAACTTTTCTGGCTGCGGCCGTGAGTCGATGTCCGAGAGTGAATTTGACGCTTTTTCTGTCGAGCCGATGGGATAATCTGCGGGTACTAAGGTTTATTATGTTCATGGTCACAGGAAGAAAAATCTTTGTACGTTCAAGATTGAATTTATGGTATTTTGGTATGCTGCGAAATGCAGGACTGGATCAAATGTACTTTACATTTTTACAAAGATATGCAATAATTTATTGTTTGTTTGCTTTTTTTTTTTTGGTGAAAAAGAGGCCGAACCAGTTGTCGTTTAATAAGTGCAGCACGCGACGACTTCATCCCGCGAGGTTTGCGCCGCGGGCGATTTACATTATGAACACGAGGCGTGCAGCAGCTCTCCCTGGAAATTCGGAATTTATAGACGCGCTTAATAAGGAGCGCGCGCGCGGCTCGCGAGATCTAATTTATCCCACTGTCACGAGAGGATTAAAGCCGCATTGACGCGCGATTACGATTAATTACGATTACTGTTCGCGTAGCAGCCGCCAACTTTCGCGACTAATTATTATTATAATTTCCGCTGTGTTATATTTCTGTGTCGTCGTCGGTCGGTCGAGAAAAATCTGTCCATCTGTTGGAATCGCTGTGTGCGAGGATATACTCAGCCAAGTCTTAGATTAGAAGATTGTAATCCATGAATTATTCATGTACGGCGTTACATTATTCAAATGACGCGTATATATCATGCGAGCTCGAGATCGCGCGTATTGACAAATTTTTTAACGGATCGCTCCCCATAATTTTAATCTCTTTGTTGGCGAAACGAAATTTTCAGCAGGTGCTAACCTCGCCTGAATTGCCCTAATAAATATGCGCGGATCGATGTTTCATCGGCTGTGTAGCTTCGATCCTCTCGGCGATGGTAGTGTTATTGAACACGCGTTCGCTATCGGAGGAAAATAGTGTCTTTGTATCGAAGAAATTGATGTAACCGAATGCGTAAATCAATATTCCTAAAGTTTCTTTGATTAAATTTTCCTCTTGCTGTTGGCAAAGTCAAAGAAAGAAAATTAAATTCTTCGGCCTTTCTTAGGAATATATATATAATACATGTGCCCGGTGTAACGGAGGTTTAGGCAAAAATTAAATCGAGAGTCCCCCGATGAAAGTTCCATTGTGCCGCGAGGCGTAAATTCCCCCTTTCCCCAAGGTCATATTGTTACAGCTAAACAATCTTTGCAAACCATGACTATTTTCAAAGTAAGATTAAAAAACTTTTGACCCTAATAAAATGAATATTTCAGACGGTCGATTTACTCTTAATTCCTCTTATTTACGAGGAGCATCATGCACCAGCTAAGTAATTTAGTTTTCAAATATGATCCCGACTCGCTGAAAGAACTTTCAAGAAGTATCAAACGAATTTTAAGAAATCCCGCATTAAAGAAATAAAGCCGCGCGTGAATCTTTGATAAGGATCGGGCTAATTGGAAAGCGATACCCTTTCTGCACCTCCGCGCTTCACCGCGCGTGCACCACCGGCAATCTCAAAACCAAAAATCTCTCCGGAAAAAAGTATCATCTTACTTCTACATCTATATCTATACATTCGTGTATCCACTCGAAAAGCAAAGACACTTGATTAATTCAATCGTGGAAGGTCTCGGGGCCGAATTACGAGCGTACACAGATCGTATAATGGTCGGGCGGCTGCACGCGCGCGCCTGTAGAGAATCCGGGGATTGATATAGAGAGAGAAAGAGAGAGAGAGAGAGAGAGAGAGAGAGAGAGAAGGAAGGCATATATAGGGGCAGGTGCTAGGAACAGCTGCCGCAGCGCTGCTGCAGCACCGCTTGTATTCGCCATCTCCTGTGTTCCTTTACGAGCGAAAAGGTTCAAGCCGTTCGTCTTGTTGGATTCCTTGGCCCCTCTGTCTCTCTTCGCTTTACCTTTATGTCCTGCTGCTGCTGCTGCTGATGCTCCGGGATATAACCAGGATGCGCAAGCTGCTGCTGTTGCAAGCACCGACCTGCGAATTGGAGAAAAGATCAACATACTTTCTCTGGATTATTGTTATTTGCTGACTGAGCGGTAATGAAAATGGGATTTGAAATGCTTTGGAGGACTGAGAAAATTTAGTTACTCGAGAAATCGCTTCGCGTCGATAGTATTAGGTTGTGCATGAAAATTCTTAACGCGATCGAAGAATGCGCTTGAAGAAGTTTTTGCTTGAAATTAATCACAACAACCATCATTTGTTGCAGCGATAAAATATAATCGTTAAACTCACACGTGCTCGAGGCGGAAAAATCAAAGTCATTTATATACTTGCACAAGTATACCGGGTGCACGCAAACCCTCCATAAACAAAACCTTCACCGGTGCACCGTTAAACTGGCAAAGAGAAAAGAAAGCCATTCTCGGTCATACACAGTCTCTCGTTATCAAAGAAAACGGCGAAAAGTTGAAAAAGCACGGCGTTGTCGCAGCAGCGCGCGGGAAAGACGCCAGTTCACTCTTTTCAGCCTCTAATTTACGAGCGCGCGGCCAAGTCTCTCAAAAGCCACGTGTGCGTCTTATACACCACCGACAATCGAATTTTCGCGCGACAATCGATCGCACCCCTCGACCGAGCGATAAACTGTACACACGCTGTGCGCAACTCACTGCACACGAGGAGGAAGCACACGCATAGACTTTTCTTTCGCTTTTCCACCCCTCGCGCGTGGATATTCCTTTGTGCACGCGCGCAGCCTTATACAAGCGCGCCTTCCTAAAGTCTCATTTTTTTCTCTCTCCCGGCCCTGATTTCACACGCGACGACAAATGCCTCGGTATATCTAATCCGATCGATTATACGGACCCCAGGATGTGTACATGTGTGTGTTTCTATTGGCGATATACCCGCGGGATGAGAAATGAGGCGCCATTAGAGGAACTCCGCGCGGATCGTTTAACTGACAAATTTATTTAACTTTTTTTCTTTCTCTGGTTTTCTCTCTTTGTACGTGTGTGTGTGTGTATCGGTATATCCACAAAGACTTGGCCCACAGGCGTGAAATCGCCATTGGCATGCGTATTAGAATGGAATATCATTAGTTATCCGCGAGTTTCGCGTTTGTAAGCCGATGCGTAAGTCGTGGATTCGTTCCTTCTTTACCTTTCTTGTTCTTTTTTTTTTCTCATTCGATATCGGTGGGCATATGCGGGGAATGGCACAAAGGACTGCCAGCATTGGTATTTTGAGTTATTTCCCGTACAGCGATAATTCGGAGATGTCCGAAAAACTGGAAATCTTGAAGTATATGGCCATTAAATCAAACTAATTTTATGGCAGCGCGTTTCGTCATTTTATTCCTTCATCTATCGTTCGATCGTATTAGATAAGGTGATTTCATTTCCATACTAGGTATTGAATTAGAATAAAAAGGCTTGGAATTAAAAAATTTGGATATAATGGAACAAAATGTTTTTAAATAAATTATCAGCACGTTTAAAGGCTCATTTTTTAAGCAAATAATATTGTTAATGTTCTAGTATCAAAAGTACAAACGTAAATAGAATCGTAATACGTCCAATATGTTTACAAACAAAACGCCTTAGAAAAAGACCGTTTCCAAACGTAGAAAAAAAAGGGAAGCGAAATTTCGCCAAGTTTCCGGGCAAAGTCGCACGGAAGATGCGCAAAAAGGCCAAGCGGCCAATTACCGGTCGCGTGCGGTTTTTCGGTAAATCGTTTCGCCTCCTTGCCTCACGCGCGTGTGTGTGTGTGTGTGTGTGTGTGTGTTCGCTGTGCCAACTGTTGCTCCTCGTCCTCGGCAGGAGATTCCGTAACCCCTTTTTCCGTCACGCGACCCTGGAACACATAGAAAGAGAAAGAGAGAGAGAGAGAGAACTATATTAGTTGGAAAAAAGAGAAAACGCGCGTTGGTAAGCCACGCCGCATGCGTGAGAAGAAAAGCGAGGGGGGGAGACGTTCGTACATATATATGCAACGCATAAAAAAACGACTACAAGCATATATACACGACGTGCGTGTGGTAAGGGACAGAGAGAGTGAAAGCGACTTATATTTAGGTTAGTTTGAAATTCTAATGTGGGGATAATGTTGAGAAATAAATTTCGATCGGGAATCGAAGGCTATGTCGGGAATTCTATGAATATTCATATACGACTGTCGATTGCTGCAATTCGCAATGAACCTTTTTTTTGAGATTCCTTTTTTTGTGTCGGCATGGATGTAGATTATATTGAAAATATGTATAAGCTGTTTCTAAAAAGATGTGCATTATAAATGAACAAATGTAAAAAGCTCATTTATTACAGGATAGACGAGGAATTTCGCGCGATAAAGGATATAAAAAACCTGATGATGAATTTCTAAATTTCGATTGGCTTATGGAATCGTAAATCCATTAAAATTTGGAAATGAAATATATGATAGAAGTGGTGAGAAATAATACCGATGTCCTGAGTGTTAATGGCACATTTTATGCTTGTTCCACTTAATGCGTGGTCAAAAAATAGTCGAAATGTAAAATAACTTAGGCATTCCATTACGAACAATTCATATTAACATACGAATATACAAAATTTGTGTCGGAATTTTTGAATCTCCTTTTTTTCGAATTTTATTTGAAGTTCATTAATGAAATTTATCGAAGCTTTTAGCAAATGTTTCTTATATCTAAAAATAAAATTATTGATTTCCTTTCAATATAGTTTACCATTGACGAATTCGCATAAGCACTATAATGAAAAATAAATTCTTTTTCCAAACAAAGCATTTTCCACAGAAAATCATAAATTTTCTCAAATCAATCCAATTATCAATTCAACCTAAAAATCATCGTAAAATAAAAAAAAATAGGAGTTATCTGACATATCCGCTACGGAACACCGATAGCAAAAATAAGCCACCAAAACCGAATGCTTTATTTACATCCCAGTGTTTATTTCCCAACCGAGACGCTTCACTTAGCCAACCATACGCCACATGCTCGCCTTTGTACCGAATATCCTCCTTTTTGCATGTCAAGCACCGAGGGTGTACATCTATCCAATACAAACGCACGCACCGAGACTTACATAAGAAATGCCCGAACAACGAAAATTTTTTCGGCCTACGGAACTATACCCGCTGCTGCTCCTGCTGCCCTTCAAGGACTGGCATATACACGCACCCAGGGACAATGTAGACTGTGATTTCCGCGCGCCCAGGAATTGCCTCATTGTCCTCGTGCAGCACGTGCGCGCATTATGATTCATTCTTGGCTGAGCGCGTTCGCGTGACATTTTACTTTGTGTCTCGGTCCTGTGTGTCTGTGTGTGTGTGTGAGAGAGAGAGAGAGAGAGAGAGAGAGAGAAGAAAAAAAAAAGAAAGGAGGAGGAGGAGAGGAGGAGGCATTGTGTCTGCGCGCGCGCGCGTAAGACGATGACCAATTTCTCGGGATTACGTTTTTTTTTCGACTGGTCTCTGCCAATTCGTCGGATATAGGCGTTGAGATTATTTAATGCGGTCTTTCATGAGATTATCTGCGAGCTTTGGTCGATTTTATCATAGGTGCAGTTTTTTTTATTGTGTACGATTAGATTATAAAGCTTTTAATAGACAATCCGTGAGATGTTTCTTCGTGATTTCTTCCGAATTGCTAAAGCAAAGTAATATGAGTTTATGACTTTTTCGAGAATATCGATTCTTTTGGTATTGAACGTGAGAAGGGATATGAAAGCTTCGCAAGTTCCAAGACTCAGGTTGAAAAGGGAAAAGAGAAGTTCCCCTTATTCGACTTGGAAAACTTTCAGATATTGGATTATTAGAAAAAAAATGAGGAAAATATATTGTGATTTCCAAAGATTCAATTTTAATATTATATTAGCTATATTCATGTGCGTTACATATATATTATATTATTTACAAAACATATGCTATAGTATTTGAAATCATGAATTTAAAGAAAATTAATCACAAGTTAGTGGGAAAGCTAGAAAAAATTATTATAAAGTTGTCATCTTCTAAATAACAATTAAAATAAATAAAATATTTGAAAATATGCACATTACACAATTTATTGGAAATCAGTGGAGAATCAACTGAAAGATATGTTATACTACACTACACTAAATTCAATTCTAATCTGTACGCATATCATTTTATCAAAAAATCTATCCCCTATACTTTTTTTCTTAAATGGATACTTGCACAATTTTTAACAATAAATAAAGTGTAAAATAAAAACTTCGTCAGAGGACGTTGAATCCTACTGATATAGTTTTATGGTTGTATTGCATTTTGTGTATTTTACCGTAAAAATTTCACGCTTTGCAAAATTATTCACAAATTTTCTTGGGTAAAAATGAAAGATCATGCTTCACGCTGTGGAAATACACTAAATGCACTTTAGTTCCGCACATGTAAGATAATTCTTTTTAGATGTGAACTGATTGGAGAATAGCCCACTTCCATCTCCTATTTCATCAAATGAATACTTTTGCACAACTTTTTGGCTATAAGAATAGTGTAAAATGAAAGCTTAGGCGAAAATTTGTGAAACCATAGTCGCATAGGTTCTATTTTGGCTTCACCTTGTTCAGTTGTTACATTTTTATGAGTCACAACGCCCCTAATTCGTTTCAAAAACCTAAATAAATCTCTAAAACAGAGAACATTTTACGAAAGAACAATTTTTCCAAACACATTGTCTCGTACACTTTGTTTACACAACAATACAATCAAATCAAAAACCCCAAATCAATCAATTTTCTCGCGCAACAACAGCATCAAACCCACCCGAGCACAAAACGTTCCATGACGCGCTATACACGCGTTCCGTAAAAAAAAAAGAACCTGCAAAAATGCATCCCGATTTTTCGGTACGCCACACAATCCTATGAAAAATCGGAAAGACTACTGGGGTGGGCCGGTGTGTGTGTGTGTGTGTGTCATCTCCTCATAAAAGAAAAGGCTCCGGGGGAATTCATTTTCCTCGTGGCATACGACATCGGCTGACAAACTCCATTTATCTCACTTTGACGCTATACTTCCTCGCTCTCACTGTCTCTCCAGTGCCTGTTGCTCCAAGCCGGCCGCGGTGAATCGATCCACATAGCGTTGACCTTCATTTATCATCTATCCGAACTTTTGGCATATTGAGAAATCGTCGGTTCGGGAAAATGGAAAAATCGGCAAAGTAGAAGGACTATTAATCACAGGTGTGGTTACACTGTGTGCTAAAGCGCGCGCGTGCCCCCTTTCCCTCAAACACCACAGTTTATCCTAGAAAAATTGCTCCAAGGTCCTCGGTATACAGCTTTTTTGTCTATACGTGTCCGTGTAACGCGCGCGTGCCTCTGTCGCCTATATACACACTTCCACCTGGATTAGCTTGGGATCCCTCTCCGGTAAAGCATTTTCCTTGTACTTTGTCGTCTACACGAGTGATATTGCCTCAGTGGGGTTCATATATACGGCTGCCACGAAGAGGGTAAGTTTCTCGATTCTATTGGCCTTTTGACTCGTCCCTTTTCGCGTATCCTCTATATATATGTACGCTCTACATCTTCTAGGATTTCTCTTCCGCTGCTTGATCTGCCAAGGGTCTCTGCGTGTTCTACTTTTTTTTTTCAAGTTTTTGTGCCATCCATTGCGGGATCGCAAGCTGCGCGATACACTGTTTTTCTTTGCGGATTGATTTTACGTCTGATGAATAGCGATCGGGTGCACGACGCGCGCTCGCGTCTGCAGGAGCAGTTTCTCGGGGGATACGTATTATATGCAGGACTTGGAACAGTGGATATGGGAGAGAAATGCTTTTGTCAAACGTCCACGACAATGAGCCAGATTTTCTTTCAGACAGACGCGCTTCGAAGCGTAAGGGCGCGGATACGATGATTGCATTGAGAAATGCTGAGATTTGAGATATATTCATTTTTTTCTTCATGTAGATTGGATATTTCCGAACTTGGTATACACACTCTGTGTGTGTTAACCTTTCAACGAACCGATCAAATTATTTATAGTTTCAGAAATAAATACAAACGATATACGTGGATGAAATTTGAAAACTTCAAACATGAATAATAACTGTTGCTGCTGCAGCTTTCAAACCATTCAAATGCAACAATAAACCACTCGCTTTCGAGCTATTGCGTGCAAAAATTCAAAAGCTTTCGAAAACTCTCGACAACAAACAAAGCTGCGTGAGCTCGAATTCATATACATTCTGTTTACACAAGCAATACAGTGTTTGCCCGTAGTCGATATTAGGGGAAAATCCATTTTCCACGGCGATTTTTCCCACTTTGACGCCGCGTTCCATGGGATTGCCCGCTGTTTCCTGCAGGGGTGCATGCCGACGAAAGACATAAGATCGCGACCACAGGGGGTTTATTACACACTTTCCAAGAGCCGCTGCCGTCGCTACTGCTTGACCTCCATTAAAACCGTAAACGACATTTGGCTTTTCTTGAGGGGGTGAGTGCGGTTACCGGGAGGGTGACGAAAGAATCACGCGCTAGTCGACCGAGCAGTAGCGAGAACGCACGTAAAGCGCTAGCGAGTACAAAGGAAAATGTCCCAAAAATAAGCTTATTATGAATTATCGCGCAAACGATCGAAGCAAAACATGGAATTCACATTTAAGCGATGTAAAAAGCGTAGCGCTTAATTTGCATTAAGAAAGAAAATCAATAACCCTGCAGAGTCAATTACAATAGTATACAATAATCTGAGTAACTCCGCAGTGACATGGCGCGTATACACCGGTCTCCATTCAGACGAACCGCAGCAAATTATCTCCCATATTCCCATTAAACCTTCCGAGAAAGCCCTTTTCGCGCTTCCTCAAAAATCCATTCAACACACGTATCCGTATTCTTCACCGTCCAAAGCACTCGCCAGCACTCTCGACTCCCTCGCCTTTCCTTTTTTTCGTTTCTCCTCTTTGGCCGCGCGTGCTTTTCTCCGCGCTGCACACGCTCGCACTTTTCAATTCAGTCACGGCACTTGCGCATTCGCTCGCACCGCGGCTCTTATATGTACGTTGTGTACGAAAAAAAAAAAGGAAAAAAGGGGAAAAAAACTGAAAAAATCCACTGCTGCATGCGCAGGTGTAGAAAACAGCAATGTCATCGTTTACTCGTAGCACTTTTTTTGCGGCGCTCGGCCGCGCGTGTGCGTGAATGAAGCGAAAGAGAGAGAGAATTTCGCGAGCTGTCCGATATCGCCTGGTCGGTTTTAGGTGCTGCTGCTGCTGCAGCGCGCACAAAGAGCGGAAATTCTAAGCGGCCCGTGAAATAAACGCGCGCCGATTGCACCGGCATTTAATTAACTGCACCGCGGCTTGCGTTGGCACCTTTAACCTGGAAATTAATGTTACGCTGCGAGAGCGTAGATTGATATTGAAGCGGAAGACGCGAGTGCAGTTGGGCCCGTGATATACAGTCTGACCTTCGTCGTTTTAGTCAGTTCACGTGTTGGAAGTGTACGAACTATTCTGGTGGATCTTGATCGTTGAACTTGCTCAGCCCTTCACTTTTATTATTACGATAGAAGAACTGATTCGTGTGCCTTAGTCAAAAAATGTTGAACAATGTAGATGAAGTATATAGCCATGGAAAAGTGGAAAGAATGTTTATACGGTGATAAAATTTTACAGCACTCAATTTATCTTGATTTTACAAAAGCAAATAAGGATTAATTATCATAACAAGTAGTAATTGATATAACATCTGTTTACGAGCTATGTCTGGGTGTTCTTTGATAATTTAGCGTCAATTCATTCGATAATTTTTATACTCAAGCTTATATAAGGTAACATTTTTATTGCAGAAATTTTAGGTATTTGGTGTACTGTTAGCCTCGATTACTTTACAACAACTAGTTGTACGTCCAATAATGAAAGGAACATCTGCACTTTTTAATTAAACCCCGAAGAAATTTATAGATATCGTATAACTTTGAAAAACACGATAAACTTTAACGTTCGCCTGCTTAAAACATACGGCAATTGCATTTTGAACATAAAATACGATTCATTTTTGAAATAGTATAACAGCGAGCTGGACCATCTTTTCAAAATTTCATCAAGTGGTCTTGATGATAATTTTTCGTTGAAGCCTTGTATCGAAAGCTTTGAAATAACGTAAAAGAGAGATCCACTTATTACGCTGCCAATATTAAAATATTAATTGAAAGGGAATAAATTTTATTGCTAAAAATATAATTTTATGGCATATCGATATTATAACTTCTGGAAAAAGACCAAGTGAGATTAATTTAATTCGTATTTAAAACCACCATCCTATTTAATATTCTATAAAATGCGGGCACGGTAATGTTGCCAATGCTTGCAAATAAAGAAGTGTCCAGTTTCACAGCTGCTGCGCTGTTTTATATTTATAAACTACTTTTGAATTCCGGCTCGAATATTATGCTGTTCTGCAATGGAATGCAAAACTTAGCAGAATTATTTTCATTTATATTAAATATTAAATACTGTTATTAAATAAATAAAATATTAGGGCGAATTTCTTCCGTTCCTAAAATATGAATCAACTGGGATTGAAATCGTTTGAATATGCAGCAGATTGATGCATTAACTTTAAATTCTTAAGTTCGTTCGAGATGCAAACATTCACTTTCATTCAAATCAACAGTATCTATTATATATATATATCTCTATATGAAGATCTCGACCAGCCCAAACGCATTAACGAAAAAAGTCGAAAAGTCCACTTCCACTATCCTCTATATAACGACCTCCCGAATCCCGAAAACCCGCACCCGCCGGCGCACAAATGTGCAGACACACACACACACACACACATTGCTGAACTTTTTCGCCCGCACCAATTACCGCAGCATTTCATTAAAAAGTCCCCAAGATTTATTTAACCACGTATAAACAGCGCTGCTGCTGCTGGTCCGCCGCTCAAGGAAAATAAGCGCACAGTTAATCAGCGACGGATGGAAGGTGGAGAGAAAAAAAAGGGGAGAACTGCTAACTGCGGAGAGTAGCACGACAAGCATCACCTGTCAGTCTCTCTCTCTCTCTCTCTGTCTCGCTCGCGCGAATTCTTTCTCGGACGCGCGGCGGCCGCGGCTGCTAATATCCACGCGAGGCGCGTGCGGCTGGATACTTTTTTCCTCTCTCTCTCTCTCTCTCTCTTATGCTCTCCCCCTTCGGTAAATGCGGGCGCCACCTGCGAGCTGCAAACACCCAGTCTCTCCTTTATACATATAATAAAGGCTCGCGCGCGCGCAGCTTGCTTTTTTTCTCTCTTTCTCGCTCGCGCTCGCTCTGCTTTATCGCGCGCGCGCAAGCAAAAAACCAGATGTGTATATGATGACTTGGCCCGAGCTGCGGTGTGCAAATCTGAGAGCACAAGAGAGAAAGAGAGAGGATACACTTGTGGGTTAAGAAGAAGATTTGGTTTAATGATGTAATCTGCGTGGATTGGGTTTTGGTGGTGGAGGTACAGCTTATTTTTCGGGAGATGGTGCAGGGTTTTTAATTTCAACCAAGTGTGATCATGACAATAGGGATTCTTGTTCACGCAGTTTCATTTTATAGCATAAAAAACATACACACTCACACACATATATATATATATGATTCGCTAATTAAATGAAAGAATCAGCGATTTAAAAATTATTGTAATTAATTCCTTCATCAAGAAATTTCAATGAATAACCGATGAGTTTCCTTGTATAAATAATAGTATCCTTAATATACCTATTAAATTTTGTTCAAACTGATAAAGAAATGTTGTAACTGATAACAGTCAATTTCGTTTGATAAAGCAAAACCATTGATTGAATGTCGGCCTACTTATGAAGAATCGGAAACTCTACTACGATGTTACGAGGCTTCAGTAATTTCGTAATCGAATCAATAAATAATTTAACAGAGACGGAAAGAAAGAGACAGGAGAAAAGCGAAGTTAAAACCGATTTATACACGTGCCGTGATAGTCGATTAGTCATCGACCAGTGCAACGACCGATATATCTCAACTAGAATAATCATTTTGTTCTGCAAATCTGACGACACATTGAACGAAACTCGCTCTTTTATTATACAATCAAAATTTGACTTGGTTTACAGTGCACGATATGTTGAGATTCGAGTGGATTATCGGCGAAATAAATGGAGATAAGGCCAAAAGTTGAGATTACATTTTGCAGTACTTCTTACTTTTAAATAACAATCCAATTGAATTAGTGAAGTTTTTATCAAAGACTTATCGAAGAGTGGCTTTGCTGTTATCCATGAAGACGTGTAATTTCGTAAACTTTTAAATTTAGAGAACTGATCTAAAGCTATCGCAAGTTTGCTTAAACGTAGTATTCCATCGGATACAAAATTTATACGAGAGCAGTTAAAAATTCATTTCATTGCATACATCATTTCCCACTTTTGCATGATCATAAAAGACATGATTTTTAATCTCTACACATAATAAAGTATATAAATTGTTTAACATTCTATATCAGATGAAATTTCTTCTGAATTTCGTCATCATCAAACCAAGATGAATGAGTATAACAAAGCCTGCAATGAAAATCGGCGCCTGGCGCCAAGTTTTAGCATCGTTAACGCGCCCATCGGGTTGCTAAGAAGCGCCAATGACATAATTCGCCTCGCCTTATGCATGAAGATGACGAGTTTTTTTTATTCCTTACAAGTCCATCAAACTTACATTATTTTAACGTCGAAATTTTATTACTTTTTTATATCAACTAATGGTGTGAATGAAAGATGATAAAAATGTAAAAATTTAAGATTGATAAGTGATGCAAAATTAAGTCAAAAAAATTAAAAATTGTCTAATAGAACTGAAATAATTATGTAAAAACTTCTAGATAAAACTTCTATCTATTTAATCATAATGTTTTTTCATTAATTATCCATGTTTTACGTGGTTCATACAAATGAGTAGTTTTTATATATTTTCCTCTTAGATTAAATGAACAACGATTATGCAAAATAATCGATGTATCGGGGATACACTTATCATTATCTTGGTATTGTAAAATTTTAATAATTAAATATCGATCCAAGTTTTGTGTTAAATTTAGCGACAAGTTATCTAATATACAATTTTAATTAATGCACGAGATATCTGAATTCAAGTAGAAAAAGAAAACGACAGCATAAAACTTTATCACCCGCGCTAATTAAATTATTTGAGAAATTAAAAATTGTTTTATCGATCCTCCAAATTCTTCATTTACACTCGTAGCTTTTAACTCAATGACTCAAAAATTGCCCACAATTGGTATTATATCGTTAATTAATTATTTGGATGGCATTTAACTGATAACCGCTACCGCGGAGAGAGAGAGAGAGAGAGAGAGAGAGAGAGAGAGAGAAAAAGTATCTGTCACAATCACGCGATGAGTTGTAAAAATAATATTTAAGATTTTCATATTTTGATAATGCAGATATAGCATCGCGGTGGTGGTGCAGTTAGCGAATTACTCGAGTAAAATATAATTCACAATAAAAACGCGCTGACGATTAATAAATGCAAGTTGGACTTGATTCAGGTGCGACACGTGCGGCCTTAAACTTTGGTGTGCAGACAATATTTAGGCTACCTGTATTTCATTAAATTTCCCGATGCTAATTCCAAGCGATACAAACGTCAATATAAGCTCAAGGCAAATAAAGAACACTCCTCGTGTAAACTTCTGATACCTGTTGAATATTGAATAATGCAATTTATTGCGAGGTGTAGATAAAGAATTAAAATTTTCGGCTATGTCGAATCTGATTTTGATTTAAATAAGTATTGATTGAACTTTTTCAAGATAAACTTACACTTGGCGAATTTCACAGGGCGGCAAGTTAATCCATGTATAGATATACATAATTATTTAGTCAGGTGACAAAGTGTTATATAACACTTAAATCATGGCTGATAAAATCAATTTTCTGTGGGAATTTAATGATGCTAATTGATATTTAAAAAGTTGTGAATAATGTGTTTCTATTAAATTAGATATATACGGAAAATATTTCTTTAATCCATTATTCAAATATAAGGTATTTTTAATGCTTGCATATGGAAATGTTTTATAACTGCTATTACATTAAAAAAGTGAACGGTGCTGACATCTATCGATAAAAGAGGCCAAACCTGCTAACTTAGATAAATTGAATTTAATGCACAATAAATGTATTATTTACTCTTAATAATTTTATTTATTATAGAAACACCTAATAATTATAATAATATGTAGATATAAACAAATGCACATATCAACGCAAATTAAACTATTGCTTTAATAAAAATAAATTTATATGATGAATCTAATGCTTCCAATTTTATATTATAAATTTGCATGTCTAAAATATTAGAAGAAACATTATTAATTGAATATGCTTAATTTATTAAAAATATATTTACTATATCAGTTAATTTAAAGTAACTAGACTTAGTTCTTACAACACTTAGTTTTTAGGCAATAATTTTTTCGTTACATAATAATAATAATTTTTCTCTGCTAAACAATAATTGATGGTTATTTAATTTAGTATTATTTTTATAGGTTTCCTAAAGCTAAATACTATTTGGAAATAAATCCAACAGAGTAAAATGTTTAAAAATTAAAAAATCAATTCGCACTGTTAAAAGTGCTGACATCTGTCGATGAAGAAGTATTCAAAGCTTTCGGATAAAGTAGATATCTTGTATCTGTCGCGACAGAAAACTTCCATACCGACATACGTTAAATTCGAATATATACCAACACTTGGAACTTTCATGATATCCAGTTACCGATTGACAATTAAAAAAATGGATATCAAATCTATGGTCAAATATAAAATTTGATTTTTGTTGTTAGAAATCAAAATCATTCGGTATGCTGTCTATTAAACGAATTACACAAATTATAATAAAAATTTATAGAGCAGTGGAAAACTGGAAAATCAGAAAATAATGAAAATTCCATTAGCTACTCGCATCATATACATTATATACAAGACACGTACTCATGGAACATTTATTACATAGCCTTTCATTACATTATACGATGAAAAAAAGCATTAAATGCGTGAGTAAATCGTTATTGCTAATTGTTGCCCGTGTATAATAAATGCAAACTGCTTTTACGCCGTAAGAGCACAATATTCATTTCACGCCTCGGTCACCGCTAAGTTTGATTATTAATTTTTCGATGGATTGCTTGCTTTGGCGCTCCATTGACGCAAATGATTTTCATTCCCTGCACGTACAAACGATCTATCGATCATTATGACTCAAGTGATCTTTCGAGTTACTTTTATTTCGCCGCCAGTATTAACGAAATGAGTTTTTGCAGGTTATATTTATAAGAGTTTGAAAAAGGAAAAAGTTTTATGGATTTCAAGATTTGATTTTTAATATGGGGCGTAACTTATTACAAACCTGAATGATTTAAAAATAATTAATGTTTCTGCATCATCTGGGTGGAAACGTTGGTAGGTATAAATTTGCAAACTCTATATTATAAATAATGCAATCTGAAATTTTTTTGAAAATACGAAATACCTATATTAATCAGGTGACTAAAATTTTGATTTAATTTTTATGACTTAATGAAGAATGTAATGTTGATAATAATTTAGCTTTTCTCAAAAATTATTCACTAATTTGACTCTGTTTCCAAAATCATTTCATTACTTTGTTTTTCCCTACCGCATGCACAAGAGATGAAATTTAATATCGCTATTATCGATGATTTTTATGTAGATATATTATGCACTTGGGTAAATATTTCAGAAAAATTTAATGCTGAATGAAACAGTTGCTACGCTACGAAAATCTCTCAAATTCGAGGTATTTTTCTCCATCATTAAAACATTAAATACATCGATGTAAACCATAAACAAAGCAGAGCATCATAAAAGAACATTAATGCACAATAATTATTTTTTCTAATCTGGTTATACTTTACAACAACATTGAAAAGGAAAATGGGAATACAAAGAAATGATACCACGAATTAATTTTGATTTCTTAGACTAATATTACTAAGGAATCTAGTCGATTGATTTAGACTTTAGATAATGGATCATTCTTTTCATTCCTAAAAAGTAAGCAAAATCAATTCAAGAACATGATTTACATATATATACACATAATCGCGACGAACCCCAAACGCATCGCGTCATCGCATAAAAAAAAACAAGAAAAGAAACAACAGTATAAAGTTTCAGTCCATAATCATTTAGCTATTGTTCGCCTTATTTCCTCGCTAATTACCACATCGTATCACAGAAACATCGAAGCCTCCTCCGTTGCATCGTCACCGCGGCTTAATTACACCGCTCGGAGAAAAGAGGAAGGACAGCAGAGCGCAGAGCCTATGCGCTCGAAGAAAAAAGTGTCTTTATTATATACGCGATGACGATATATGCGCGCCATGTGTGCGTGTGTGTGTGCAGATGCGCAAATGCAACTGTGTTTGCAAGGAAAATATTTTGCCTGACGGTTGGCGTGGGCGCGTTGATGAAATTCCCCATTGTGTTTTTGTTTGCGCTCCGAGCTGTTGGGAGAGGGGATAAATATTTGCAGGGCTCACATATCGTTGATTTTGAGAAAGAGGATTCACATTGGATCGAGGGGACGCGGTTATTGGCCCTCCGGCGTGAAAAAGAATCGACCAGAAAATCCAAGTTGTAATAAGTGAGCTTTGCGTGTGACATTGGCTGATGGCATTCGATATCAATAATGTGGTTTCGGTTATTTAAAACTCTCGCGACAAATACTGCAGTTATTGGAGTTATAAAACAGCGATATTTTTGTTAGCTGAAATGCTCCAAATAAAATGATAATTTTCTTTCCGCTATCGTTAAATGAACGAATAAATACAGCAAATTATTTCATTAGCAAACGTGGAATACTTAATGCACAATAACATTTATTATTCAACGTAAAAGAGCATTCAAACGTTAAATGCGCCGAGCATTCAATCTGTACAAATGCAAAGGACATCTCCCTTCGTGCAAACAAAATTCAATTTACACTTAAAGGCTTCCCGGCTATTTAAAGAGACTTTTTTCACGCAAGGATTCATTGTTCTCTCCTATTTCCAGTAGTATACACAACGGGAACAAAAGCTTCCCCGCGTACATTTCAAATGTGGGTCAATTTTTGTTGCATCCTAAAAAAGAAAAGGATGAAAAATAGAATACGAGGGTTCAAACTCAATCTCTCGCTCGTTTTTCCAAATAAGCAAGCATAATATCCGAACGAGTCGTCTCGCAATAAAA
This sequence comes from Megastigmus dorsalis, assembly GCA_900490025.1. Classification (NCBI taxonomy): domain Eukaryota; kingdom Metazoa; phylum Arthropoda; class Insecta; order Hymenoptera; family Megastigmidae; genus Megastigmus; species Megastigmus dorsalis. The sequence goes on along the minus strand of UELU01116395.1, from coordinate 24,462 downwards.
ATAATCACCGTCCGAAATCCGTAAGCTCGCAAGCTCTCATTAAAAAAAGCCCCTCGACGAGATTACGACTCATCCGAAAAAATGTATCTCGCTCCTTTTGCTCCTCCCTCGCAGTAGCTGCACACGCGCAAACACACACACACACACACGCAGAGACTGAGATCGGAGAGAAGAAAGTGCCGCGGCGCGCGCGCTACGGTTGTATATCTGCGCCAAAAGGGGGGGGGGGA
>UELU01116395.1:0-24212 GCA_900490025.1 Megastigmus dorsalis | reverse complement strand
GGGGGGGGGGGGGGATCAGCTGACTGACAACGAGGGGTCGCTCGTTCTCGGGCTCCGACTAGCGCTGTTAGTGAGTATCACTCGGTGCTCGTGGAGCTACGCGCGCCTTTTACGTGTCCAACATCGTATCTATACCGACATAGACATATATATTCGCGCGCCGAGTGTACGTGCGGTGAGCTGGTTCTACCCACGCGTATCAAAGGAATACATATATATACACACACAAGTGCCTTGACAGTGAGTCGGAAAAAGTGCGCGGGTGTGCTCTCTTTTATTTGGTGCACTTCTCCTTGCCTGGACGGTCTACGCGGGAGGTGCTTATATATACGTGGAGGATCGCAGCCCTTTTTTTTTTCACCATCTCTGCCGCGACGTACGTTGGGTTTGATCTTTTTCTTTTACGCTCGAGCTTTAGATTTAGATGAGAAATTTACACGACGGCTCTTGGAGATGAGTTGCGCGAGTGTGTCTGGATGGAGTTTGAATGATTTTGACTGAGGTCTCAATTGCAGCATGCTCCGCTTGTTCTCGGAATATGCAATGCACATTGTGTGCAAATGTTATAATTTGCGATTAGCCGAGAAATCCTCGACTGTGCGTTGAACGTGCTTTCTGTAAAAGCTCCATCCAAAGCATCTTTCACGCCTACGAGCATCGTACACGGATGCTCGCTACAGCTTTATCAACAAATATTCCAACCCAATCGCGCGTACTTGGTGTACAAAAGGAGTAAGTGTGTATACGCGCACGCACTGTGTGTAGCAGGAAGTGTGTAGTTGGTCAAGATCAAACGAGATATTCAGTCTTTATAGAGCGACTTTACCGAGCTGGCAATTCCCATTCAAGCATAGTTGGGCCGGCTGTACAATGAAGTCGTTCGCTTATGTTTACATCTTTCGCCGTGATATTCGCGCGCGGTGCAGATACTTACGAATCAAGCTCTCCGTGTATACAATTATTTTGCGGTTCGATAGAACAACTTTGAGAAATACAAAGAAAAAGCATCTAGTTACATAAAATTGCAGTCGATCTACATTGTGTGCGTATATACGTGCGGCACTACTACTGGGCTCATAAGGAGCAGGCGCGTTGATTTTTTTGTTTCGTTCGCGTATATTAAGGGATTCGATAAGGCGTGTTCCGAGCCAAGAGGCGACTCTGTTTATCGGTGTGTCTTGTTTTGCAAAGCTGTACAAAGTCTTGCGTTCGCTCGGCCGGCGACACTTGAAAAAGTGCACTGCTGCACGCACGATTCGCGATGCGAGTGACGTAATGTCGTTTTCCGTAAATTGACGAAGCGCGACTGCGCTTTGTTTCCCTCTAATTGCCACGTGAGAACTGTACACCTTTTTTTCTTTTCCGCGGTTTGCGTTAATAATCACTGCTCGAGTTTTTTTCCTCTATCGGGAAAAAGTTTTTAGATGTGCTGCTTCGTTTGATATAACAGTAATTGGTGATTGTATTGGAATGGAGAGTAAAGAGTTTTGGTTAAGAAGATTCGTAGCCAGAATTTGAATAATTGTACTTTTTGTCTTGCGCATAAAGTTTATTAATCCCTTCAATTTGAAGCTTTGAAAAATTGAGATGTATCCCGCCTAACAGCATAAAAACTAAAGGCGATCCACCAATAACCAAACCGCAATTATCCGCACTCAATTAAACAATCGGTCCGCTCACACAAACATTACCGCGCATTCATCGCCCCGCACCTAAAACACTTCCGCCTTCGCCATTAACGACCGACCATCAATTACACATGCACTTTTCATCGCAAGTAAAAAAAGAGGAAAAGCCCTCCCCTCCACGTCCCACACTTTGCTACGATAAAAAAAAAGAATGCGCTCCCGAACAAAAGCGAGCGAATGCCTGGCAGGTAATAACGGCAAATCGATTGTCCATAACGCGCAAACGGTCATTTCTCTCGTTCCCGGTAAAGGAAACAATTATAACGCGTAACTCGCGCCCGAGCGAGTTGCTACTATATATATGCAACAAAAAAATCCTGTGTGCACCTGCTCCTCGTCCCTCTCTCTCTCTCTCTCTCTTTGGTTCTCGCGCGCTATTAAATACGCGTCGCGTGCCGCCTGCCAGCAGAAGCAGAGTAGTCTCTCTCTATATATATCCCCGCGAGACGCATTATGCGCACTGTGCATTCGCGTCGCGCTCGCGCGATTTATCGCGCTGCCACAGCACTCGGACGACTGATTAACTGTATTATATGCTCGCTCTCTGTCTCTCTGTCGCAACTCTTATCGCTCGCTATTCTGGAACGTGAATTTCCCCGCCATATGCGTTTTACGCGAGGCTATTATTGTTATCCGCGGAGGTTTCCGGGGGTAATGAGAGGCGATGGAGCGGCTTGTTGTCGAGATGGTTGAGCGTGATTTTTTTTGGCAACGACGTAGATTGGTTTGACTACTTGCAGATTCTTGTGGTTTTACTCACTCGAGTTGATCATTTTTAAGTACTGGATCTGTGCGAAACGTATAATGTACAACTTTTTGACGAATGTATATGATTGTGTGTTTTCGATTTCAATTGATTATTTGATATGAGATTTTTAAGGCATTCTTAGTAATTTATATGTAATCATTACTTTATGTGAGTATAATTATGATTTATATTTATATTTAGAATCGCACCATATGATAGCTTCGTGATAAAATGTTGTTTTTGATGAAAAGTCTTTTATGAATTATCTTTCGAGTACCGACTAGTGACCGCGATTAAAACTATATATTATAATATAATAAGAATTCTTATGAGTAATCCAACTCGTGTAAGATTTCTGTAACACGCAGTCGTATTGAATAGTTATTTAACGAATTTACACACAATTATAAAACATTATTAGAAAGTTTTATTTTTATTAGAAAACAATATTTAAACTCTTGCGAACATGATGATTCGGAAATATGATAAAGTAATACAAATAAAATTTCATAAAAAACAAAAACAAAAAACGTCAATGTAGGTATGTACAAATTTTTGTATTTATCCAAATGATTAGTAAACTCTCGGGTAAAGCCAGTACCGCGTACAGCAAACATTTTGAAATAAAAACCTTATCACTTTCTTAACGGTCATAAAGCTGTAGAGAAGGAGAAATAGCGCATAAAACTCCACTATCGCGCGCTCGTCGAACTCTAAACTGCACACGCGATGTTTTCAAACAAAAGCTGCAACGAGAGCATCAATAATAATAGTGCATTCACCCACAGACACGCAACAACGCGATCACACAGTGTTTCACACAGCATATATAATACGAGCGCAAATTTTGTCGCGCGCTCGTGCAGATCTCAAGGATGTTCGATCCCCCCACACGAGAGAGACTGTGGACTCATTGTGGCTCGTGTACTGCACGCTTGCGAAATCCTCGCCGTCCGCGCGGTGAATCATAACAAAATCACCGCTTGAACTTGGCTGCTTGTGTATATAACGCGCAGAGAGAGACTTTTTTCCCTATTCAGGTCGGTATTATGCGGCTAATTCCGATCTGTTAATGGATTCTTGGAGTTGCTTTGCGTTCCGCTGCAGATTCGTTGATAAAGGGGGACTTTTGTTGTTGTCGTGTGCTTTTTGAGAGTTTATAGGTACGTATATATGTAATTATTGTGGAGCTCAATTGGTCTTGTAACACTGAGATGGAACTTTTAGAAGCATATAATTTTGTATGTACATAGTACAGCGAAGGTTTACGAGATTATTGACCATTTATAGCTGAACCAATTTCCGAGGATGTTTCGTGTGCATATTTTATATTATTAAATTATTTATTCGTTATTATTACGGTCTGGTGTCAAATTATAGGCGATTAATTAATTAATTAATCACAATATAATATATAATTAAAGGAGTTAACATATTTCCATTTATTTAGCCGATACTACAATTTCATTTTGCATTATTTAATTAATACATTATCTGCTTAGTTGGAATTTCATAATGATTATTTGCTTTTGTCAAATTATCTGAATTATGAATTATTGCTTTATACTTAGCGTATAAATTTTCAGATAAAATAGCTATTATGTGTTCATTAAGTATAGAATTTACTCATCCTGAATTCAATTACAAGTCTATTAGAAACTCCATTAAAAATAAATATTCTATAGTCGGTGAAATCATCCGATTCAAAGCAAATTAAATTTTTTGATTGCATATAGAAATGAAGTGTTAAGAAAGAAATATACTTTTTCGCAATAATCAAGTTTTTCGATTGAATAATGAGTCATTTTTCTTTCGACACACTTGCGTCTTTGGAATAAAAATATTTTGTAGGTGAGTAACTTACGAAAGATAAAGAGCAAAGTAATTTTTTTTCATAGATATAATTAAATTTTTCTGCAATACGAACAAACAATATACAACTGCCAATAAAAGAAAAACTGAATATTTAGCATATTATATAAAAAATAGAAAGTTTTTCAATAAATTATTTATTTTATCACTACACAAACAATTTCCTCAAGACAAGATAACGTTTATTTAACATACCATTATGTTGAACATAAATATTTATCTGATCGTTGAGCATTTTCTTCAACGCATATACTGCACTTTACGCACTATCATCTTAATTCTAAACTAAAGCAGCAAAATTATTCATAAACACACTTTAATGACCATCCAAGCTTTGAGAAATCTTACAAGTGATTCCCCTTACCATAATCGCGAACATTTATAACAAAACGCATCTCTCTCGTTGCTTCCGACTCTTCAGAAGCCTATCGCCGCGTAGCCAAATCCAATTTCCTCGAGAGTGTTTAGCATAATTCAGCGTTAATTTCTCTGCTCGGCGTTAATTCGCTCCGCAGAGCACAGAACCCGATTAGAAAATTCCGTAAAGCTTCCATGCCGATAATCTCGCATAAAGCATTTCCACTGAAATAAATTATCATAAATTGCAGCCAATGCGAAAGCGCCGTTCAGTGTGTGTCGATAAAAAGCGCTACGTTTAATAATAATTTCCGCCGTTGGCTGTTTTATAGGTTTTTATTGCGCAGACGCGCGCGTGTTTCGTGCGGATGCGCTACGACGAGTTCGATTTCGCGCACGCGCGATCTTTGCTTTATCAAGATCGAAAGTTTGCGATTTACTTTTTTTTTTTGGGGATGTGTAAGTACCTGCGGTTTCGTTGGTAGCTGTTTAATTGCGAGGGGAGATTTTCGTGCTGGTATAGTTTTGCTCGGTACCGACACAATTGGTTTTTGAGATTGAACGTTTTGCCAAGTGCGCCTTTGGTTTATTTATTACTTTGCGAGAATAAAATGTTTATTAGAATTCGATAGAATTATTTTTAAAGAAAAAAGTCTTTGAAATAAGAAAATTACGATTGTAATTTTGTTAGAACTTGAACAGATCGAAAATCTGCTGTACTTATAATTACTACGAAAATTCTCTCTGACGAATTCAAATGCAACTCGAACATAGTAAACACAAGTCCGAATAAAAATCCGAGAAAGATCTGAAATCTATAAAAGTACTTTTCCCCTCAAAAAGGCAGTTTTTCTTTGCATGTCAAACAGAAAAAGCTCTACGCGCGTCTGTCAAACATACTTTGAACGCTGTACGAATGGTATAATACAAAGTCATAAAGAATTTCTTAGTGCATACGTTTTGGACTTTTGCAATATTCATGAAAATTGTGGTAACCGTTTTTTCCTTAACTATTCTGTGGAATGCGTGTGTGCTCATGAAGTTTTCCGAGAAAAAAAAAAAAAATAGTCGCCACTGACAAGCTTGCGCACCTCGGGGTTCAGCTGTTAATTTATAATGGCGCGTGGTTGTAATTAAGGCCCCATACGGGTCAAAGTAGGCCTGTGTTTAGTAGAACACAACAGTGCATGAACTTTACAATGCTTATTTGAGTAATGCCTCAGCAATGGAGACTTCCTAATTTAGCGCATGTAATTGTCTAGTTGGAAAATGGGAGCATCCTTGTGTATTATTTATTATTCACTATTCTGTTTGATGAAAATCGATATTGTGTTTATGATTACGATACGCTTAAAATATTATTTTGCCGATGAAATTTCGTTCAAGTAATTATTTAACAACAAACATACCACTTTGAAAAGACTCGGACGAATTTTTTGTTTCTCGTATATCAGGCTGATATAGAACATGTAAACTTTAAAAATGGAAAATCATATTTATTTTTGAACCATCCAAGTTTGTGTTTATACGAAATACTTTCTGCAGAAGCTCTCGAGTATAAACATATATTTAAACATGTTATTCATCGCTTCGTCTGACTCAATTTATCGAAATTTCTTGTTAATTTAGGTGCCATCGCTCTAAATAAATAGTAAATAACGTGTTCTTTTCCAAAGTAATAAACACAATGCATCAAGTACTTAAAACTCACTCTGATAAAAGAAATAATGTTGTATTTCCCCAAATATCTATAAATATCCATACAAACCTAAAATCGTTGCATCTAATTGTAACTGCATCGTATTCATTTCTCACACCAAAGTAATTCAATGCCACTTAACAACGTCAACATTGACCTCCACCCAGCAAACTTGCATTTCCAAAATTGACAGTCCCAACGGCTATCGGAACAAACGTCGCTCATACTCCCTCAACTCCCACGCCAACACCGACCACGAACTAGGTCGATCTCCACACTGCAGCCATTTCCCTGTACCGTGAAAATCCGAAAAATCTTCCGTTCCCGATCTGTCGAAACTCGAAAACTCAAGACACTATACACACGTATACAGCACGTTCATCTCGTAGTAATCGGAGCATAGAGTGCCCTATTTTGCCCTACGTATAGCACGCTTTATTAGCAACTGGGTTACACACGCCCTCCCAAGTTTGCCGAATTAGATTCGCGCGGGGAGGGAGAGAGAAATTCAATAACCAGTTTGGCCGAGCATAACACACGCGCCCGCCGTTTATAGGCAGTGCATATACCGCATATGCGACGCATCCAGTATACGGGGATGGCCGAGCTTTATCAGCTGCTAACTTATCTCTCTCGCTTCTGTGCTGCTACAGTCGCGCTCACCCGGCCTTATCGACTAGCCGGTTATACGTACGTTTCTTTTGTATATTATATACGCCTCGGCGAGTCGACGATGCACGAATAGCCTACGCGCTGAATTACATTCGCGATGCGATCGTTCAGTTTGACCTCTTGAGATCGAAGCTAGTAATTGTGTGTTCGATAAGTGGGGCATTAAAAATGAGTGCATCGACGAATATTGGTTATAGTCAAGAGGATGGAAAACCGGTTTCTCCAGTCATTTCTCCAAATAATTTTTCTCACTTTGTATTTATACAATTTGACACTTCTCCATTCATTCCTACAACAAGCAACTCCACCTTTCTTTCATCCTCGCGTCGCGGGAAAAACAGTCCGCGTGAACAAAAAAAAATATGTATGAAAAACAAGAGGAGCGTATACTTACGGATAATATAAAGACGGACAGCAACGGAAAAAAAAAAAGAATATCGCGTGGGCTTTTGAAGGAATAATCGCGAGCATGTATCGCGAGCGGATGCAGAGTTTGCGCCGTTGTGCGCACGTGTGTTGGTCGTGAGAAAGAAAGCGTTGTGTTGGATGTGTGTGGACGTGTACCGCGATTCCCCTGACCGTGACGTTACATTATAAAATAAACGTAAAGAAATACTTAGCGTGGCAGTGTGTTTGGGGTATACAGGGGAGGAAACGTGTTGCTGTTCCGTTTGGATCGTTTGGCTTTATTTTTCACCGCTGGAAATTGCGGCCTGTAAAACTTCTGCAGCCCCTGTAAAACGGGGATTTTCCGAGTCTCTTAATTTAGGAGTTTCGTCATGGTCTACATAGATTGGTTAAGTCTCGCTGTAAGCTCCAAGATTTATTTTCCTTTATTATTGTTTTATTTCAAATACGTTGTTTAAACGTTTTTTTTACATCGTTGCAAAATAAACCAATATATAATATAAAAAATATATTATATAAAATAGTTTATTTTAGATTCTATATCAATTTTCTTTTTATATAAAAAGCCATGTCCAGGTTTACGTTCGATCCACTGTATATACAACATGAAGTATCAATAAATTCCCCATCAAAATCCCAATAATCCATGGTCGCAAGAGTCTCACCCTGTTCCAAGTTCAAATTCGCCCAAAGCGATAAGCCCCCAGTTCGGTAGATTTTCAACCTCGACTCAAAGCATCTCTTTTTTCTTACGATATAAATGCGCAGATCACGCGGTAACGCTTTTAAAGAGTTTATCAAGGCAGCGCAGTGAATACACAGAGCCTCGCATTCTCTCTGCGCTCCCTTTTTTTTTTACAGTGGATGTCGCCGTCCGTCGAAGTCACTGTATATAACAGCCGCTATAGCCGCTGGTTAATCGGCTTTGCAGCGAATAACCGATTTCCTGCATACGTCGCACACGCACATACGCGAGCGTATAAACGTACGCCAGCGGATATTAATAAATCTCAGTTGTCTCTCTATCTCTCTCTCTTGCTCGGCTTTTTTTATTGTCCCTTTTGTCAAGCGATATTGGGCCATTATACGAACGAATTTCAATCAAAGTAACTGCTGCTTCTGCATCGCTTTGTTTTCTTGTTTGTTTTTTTTTTCAGGCGCAGCTCGTCGCGATTCTTTTGTGCGTCAAAGGTTTTACGGGGCGGGACAATTAGTTCGGTGACAAAAATGCAATGTAATGTCCGTGTTAATTAAAAGGCGTCGTGTTTGTTGTCTCTGTTGCAGGGCGGCTCTTTTCGACTCGGTGAAATTTGAATTTTTCTCGTTTGTGATTGACTTTTAGTCGGGTTGCAGGATTACGGAGAAACCATTCGGTTTTATTTTCGTGATGGAGAAATGTTTGACCTCTTAGAAATATATATGTGCACTCGAAGTATTTTCTTACTCTTGAATATGTATGATATTAAAATCAGGGTATATACGCGCGTAGGCGCATTTAATTTATCTGGAATACCTAAGTATTTTATTTTAATTGACTGGACTGCTTTTATCGTTAGGCATTTTCAATTAAACTCTCATTTGCATTACACACGATAAACCTGCTTCTTTTATATCAAAGCAAAACCCTTTTTTTTCTGTACAAAAATTTCGCAAATAATACAATACTATAAGTACAATTTTATATCATAATAATATACAATACAAATCGTGAATTCATCTTAACGAGTCGAACGTGCACCGCTCGTAATCAGCACAGCGACACAAATCTCAAATCCAAGCCTATCGAATCTTTACCGCGAAACGCACGTACATATATATGTACAGCGACACACACGCGCTCGCCAAGCCGATAACCGATTCCGATCTGATTCTCGCCGCGGCGTAGCTGCCGTAGATTCCAGCGAGCCGTGCGTGCCTTTATTGATGAGCTGGCGTAATTGACGCTGGCATTGCATCTCTCTCTCTCTCTCTCTCTCTCTCTAACCCACGCGTATGGCCGAGTGTTTCCTCCGCCGCGTGCTTCAGGATATGACGATGTATAGTGCCCCCCTCGCGTGTTCCCCATAAGCTTATATATATATGCCCGTACTCGAGTCCGTTGGCTATACTGTACGACGTGTACTTAGAGGCTTTTGCTTCGTTCGTAAAGTGTGCGCTGTAGAGAAGAAGATTCTCAGGGTTTTTTGTGATCAGCCTCGGTGTGACGTGTCTTCTTTTTTTTTTTTTTTGAGAATGTCGTTGTCTTGGGTATCAGTAGCTTGCTTGACTGGAATTTTTCAAGATTCAATTGTAGAAGTATGAGTGAATATAAATTCTAATATGCTAAAGGGTACTTTATACATCGGTCGTATTAATTATATGCTCCTTTCTTGGGTTTTTTAACGACTTTCTCAAAGTACAATAGTTGTATAGTCGTATATGTATATCGCTATCGGATTTTAAGCAATTTTAGATGCAAACTGTGAATGTTCTTATATTTAAAACTAGAAATTCATTATTTTAGTACGCAGATAGAATATATATTGAGTAGAAAATTAGAGACAGCTGCTGTTTTTTAATACTCCAAAGTTTTAGCGAGCGATATTCGTAGAGAATAAAAGTGGATCGGAAAAGTTGACTTCTTTCGATTGTACTACTTCCTCTAATGTATGAGGGTACAAAATAAAAGTTGAGTGGATCCGAGCGAAAAGTGTCTACTTCTTTACATATCCTGAGCTAATATTTTACGGATTCAAACAAACATTTAAACGTTTGCGTGTTCGAGTATGATAAAAATATCATTTTTCCACAAGTAAATATTCATTTGAATAGAATAGATCTATAGTCGGTGTACGCGATAAAAGTTTCTGAGAATACATTTTTTTAAATGAATCTCGTACCAAATTGTGGCATTGTATATACATTATAGTTATGCAAAGCAAACATTTACCAAATGGTATATATATATTTTTGCTGCTTTAATAAAGCTTTAATAAAATAATCAAATCTTTAAAAGATGTCTAAAGTAGTACATGTAAAGACGTCATGATTCTGTAAAAAACGACTCAGATACAAGACGAACGTAGCAATTAAAGAGCGGACTTTTAGAATTCCTTTCAATTTCATGAACTACTTTCCGCGTGTGCTTATGTTGAGCTTTATCATATTTTATATTTTTGTTTAGAATATGCGCATCTCGGTATATAACAGCTTCTGAATAAGCTTTAGCAGGTCATACCTTAAGGAAAACGGATGGCACGATCATAAATCAGTTTTAAGCAGAAATTTTGTGCTACACATATTTTGGATAAGACATTTAAAGTTTATGCTTCATGTAAAATAAATAATAACAGAAAATTAATGTAGAAAGAAAAAATACTAAAAAGTTATGCATTTATATAAATTAACTGCTTAGTACACTCAACGGCTTAGTAACAATTTACACAACATTATATCCAGATAATAAAACCCAAGTACGAATAACGAATAAATTATCAACAGAGTTAGAACAATGCACCGCCGGCATCCGAAGCCATTAACAGACGATACACTCGTCCCTGCATAACCAAAACCTATACAATTCCACATTGATGCAAGGGACTCGTAAAAGTCGAAATTGAATGGAGAGGCTTCGTAGCCGGAGCAGCGAAAAAGCAAAGACGATTCAATAGCCGGCTTTCGTGGCACTCGGGCCCGAATAAAAAAAAAAGCCGCCTCATCGTCGCATTATGCATATACACAGCAGAGCGACATCGCGAAGGTCCGAATATTTTTCGGCACGGGAGAGAGCAAAGTAGGCCGTTAGTAGTCGGCGCGTCGCCGGAAACTGGAACGACACGTATAGAAGGGACGTGCGTCCTCTTTTTGTAATGTTTCTCTAATAATCAGGACGAGCTCCGCGACTTGTATCGATTTGTACCGGATATGCCATGTCTATAATGCTATACGGCTATTTCACGGCAGTGATTAGGAGTCGCCTTATTATCATTACGCACGTCCGATCCGCGTAATCGGCCTTTGCTCCTATATACCTGTTGTTTATTAGGATGCTATTAGACACGGGCTTCAGTTGTTGTCTCTCTATTCTTTTTTTCTCTCTGCACTCGTTCGGGATCGTTGATTTGGTTTATGATCGAATAACTGGAATAAGCGATTATTGGAGAGGACGCGGCGGAACGGATGTGGTGCGTCTGTTGCACTGCAGAGAGTTTTTTATGGTCTGGGAAAACTGCAGTGTTAGGAAAGATGTTTGATTTTTATTTGAAGCAGATTAGGTTCGTCATTGGTTTATTGATAAATGAACAGTTTCGTTAATGAGAGAAATCAAATGCTTGAGAGACTTGTTTCGTTTTACGAAGCTATTAAAAACTTTATTTCGCGAGACGTGTAGACGAATAGAAGGTATATACGAATTCTTTTTACGCAGGTAGATAAAAATAAAAGCTCAGAGTTAATAACCTTTATTCTTCGCTCGTTGAATTAATATTATCATCGGTATCAAAGAGATTATATTTTAGCGGCTGATTCTATTATGGAATTGGAATGGGGATATGAAAGAAATGGAGGTAATTCAATTAGCGTCGCGCGCATGCTTTCAATGCCTTTTGATGCTTTTAGAGCTTATATCGAGGCTTATATCGTAAATTATTATTGCTTCATCTAGCCTGTAATTTATACGTAATACGAGGCGACTAGAAACAAATAGTAAAAAAAAAACACATTAAAACCCGCAACTTTCATTGTTTCCTACTTAACTAGAAGAATAACGAGCCTTGTAAGGTAAAAATAAGCTAGCTAGCAATAAAATTCTCGTCTGAAAAACTAAAGGCGATGCGTCACTTCCGCCGATACAATGTGTAGGATAAAAAAAAAATATCTGCTCTGTACGCTTTTACGCTTGCACTTGATTTATACTGCGCTATAATGACTCGGAGAATTTTCATTTTTATAGCTCGCGGCTTCGCGGCAAAGCAATACGTACGCTGTTGCGAAATAAAATTTTCACTAAAGCACAACTGCCATCCACGCGTTCCCTCGTATGCATATATATGAAAATCGTCGTTTGTACACAATTTGCACGTGGCTGCGCAAAATAATGTATAACACGCAAGAGCACGATTCACCAGTCAGCCAGCGATAAATTCCCACCCACGTTATACACCGCACGCAGTGTTATGGAAGTGAGCTAGGCAGAGCGCGCGCAAGCAAGCACACCCCACAGGTGCAGCGGTTACATTATATTATTCGTGCTCGACTGACCGAGTGACACGAAATTCGCTCCGCATACGTGTCGCTTCTCTTCTCCCTCACCCATGTATATTACTCGAATTAATTTGGCCGAGCGTTAACGGGGACAGGGCTATATACCCACGAGAGCTGCGAGAGAGCCTCCGAGGAGGTTGAAAACACGCCATATTTAGCCGAGCCGAGAGCGCAAAGGCCTCTCCTTCTCTCTCTGTGTTTGTGCGTGTATAGGATGCCCACACGCGCGGTGCGAGAGAGTCACGCCTCCGTGGGCATCTATACTCTTTTATATATGCGCGCGGTGAATTTTTATGCGTGCCGATCCGTAGGCTCGTGTGTATGACGTGGCATTGTTTTGAAATTACCTGTCGATTTGTAGGTTTGATATGGACGAGATGGGGAGGAGAGAGGACACATTAAAGTGGGATATCGATATCTTGGAAAAAAATATTGTATTTATATAGAAATGTGTATTTAGAAATGTGTTTTATTGTTAAAAATTTAGTTTTCGAATATCGGTGCATTAGCGGGTAATGGAATTCTGAATATTTTAGGAAATACTGAAGCTTCGCAAATTTTTATTATTCTACAGTAAGAGTGGTAATTAATGTTATGTAAAATTTATGCTGTGGCAACATCTTTGATATTCATGAATTTTTAAGAAAGGTAAAGAAAATTGCGCTTGATAAGTGAGGAAATGTAAATCTATCCGCTACTTGAGTTAAACTAATTAATTATTCCAAAAAAAATGTTGACGATGTGCAATTTCCATTCATCAAAGTAAAACGGTTTGGTGTAAAAATCTAATGTAAATTCTAGCAAAATTTCAAAGTTTTATACATACAACGAATGGTCTATATGCACTCGAAACTCGCGTTTTCGCATATATACACCGATTTACAGAACAATATTCTTAAAATCTAGAAATGATCTCTTGATCTAGAATCAAAGTAATCGGCTGCAAAACGACACAACTAATTTCCAGTTCACAGCAGTCTCGCCAACATGTTCGAACCCATTGCCAGTAGCTAACGAAGAAAAACTACCGAAAACCGGTAACCCGCAGTCATTGACCAAACAACGTTCGAACAATAAAACGATAAAACGAAAAATAAGTAGCTGTCCCCCCGAGCTTCTACTCACGTCTGGCGCCGCGTCACGCTACCGCGAACACGAGACGCAAACGCTCGCGCGCGCATCATGATGAACTCGCGCGCACACGTTCTTGTTCCTTCTTCTTGTTTTCTGCTCTCCTATGCCACGTAGCCCATGCGTATATATGCGTTTGACGCGCGATTAGCCTTGCCGATCGATTATCATTACTACGTACTTTCTTTCGCCTTGAATGTCATGCGACGGATGAGTAAGCGAGGAGTCGGCTAAATTCCGATGCTCTGCGGTTTTGTATATAGTGACGTTGGATTACGAGATGCGGATGATGATGGTTTGTTTGTGCTTTGGTGGATTTTAAGTGATTGGCGTGTCGAATTCGAATGTATAATTCATTCGCGGCTAATGCGAGTTTCTCGTTGGATTCCCTTTTGACTAATATGCTGGCTGATTATCTAACGAAGATATTTGTATTAGAGCGAAGACGATTAATCGATGGTGCGATGGCGAATACAAATGTGTAAATAGCGATGGTCATTTCAGTGGTTCTATGAATCTACAATAACAAAAGACTTATCGGCTATTCCAGGTTACGTCCTTTACAAATAATTGTTCAGAGCAATTAAATTCTAGCTTTTTATCAGATTACATTTATCAATTTAGTACGTAACTGTTTACTTTACCAAAAGTTTATCTAAATTCAATTGATTTTCATTACTCCTGTACTTCTTAGAAATTATATATAATATTGCAAAATAATAATGTACTTTAAAATTATATTATAATTATTAAAATTATAATGTAAATATAGTATCTACGTACATCTTCTTGCTCGGACAACCGAATAAAATATGAAAAAAGTCTTTAGTTAGCGGCTAATTAATTCTCTTCCACGGGAAGTAAGTTCGTCACTGCTTGAATCTTAAACCAGTTCGCTGACTCTTATAGCTCGGAAAAGCATCGCGACGGTTAATCGTTCGCTGAGCTCTCGTGTATCATTTTCCGGTTGACAAACTTAATTAGAATTTAAAAGTTTGAGTTCCATGGCTAATGATAAAGGTTGTTTGACTTAATTACTAGCCTTTGGATGTTGCGTTCTGTCAAATCGTTTGAAAAGGTTCGAACATATTTTTTACCACGAATTTTGTTCATTTTGCTATTTTTATGTGTTAATAATTGCGATATATCTCGAAGTTTAGTTTATCTTATCGTGTTCTTACACTAACAAGAGTATAATTTCCGGTCTCTGAGTTGCTGAATTTTAATGAAACTCTATCAAACGCTATCATTACCAAGCAATGAAGTGTACTAGCTAAAATTAAATCTAATTCGTGGGTTTCCGCACTTCGTACGTAAGATTGAAAAATCACTGTCTTCATAGCAACGATTAACTTCTATTTACCTTATTAAAATCAATAATTAAAGCTAATTTCACTCAGCCTATCGACTTTCTCGCAATAGTAAACCGAACTTTGCAGAATAAATCATCATCCCCAATAATCCATTCATTATTACGAGGCCTCTCCGCATATGCTCTCTAAAATCGCCGATAACTCATACGGCACTCGTTGGCTTAATTAAATTTTCAACGCTTCTCGCACACACACACGTGCACACTCCAAAAATCCATAACCCGCAGCAACCTCCAACCACCGCTCGATACACCCAATAATGCAATGCGCTGAAATTACCATATGCATGCGGGTATTCCGAAAGAAAAAAGGGAGAGGAAAAAAAAGAGACCTGAAAAAGCTTCGGTAAACATACACACAGTAGATTAGTGCAGGAGAACTTGCAGGCGAATCCCAATTAGTCCGCTCGCGCACTCAGACTGACTGCGTCGGCAGCGCGAACTTAATCTCTTATCGAGACTCTCGGCTTATTGGGCGTTAAAGGGCATCTTGCTCTCTTTCTCGTACTCGTGGTATATGCGCGTGACGTCAAAGGCGAATTTCACGCTTTGACGCGCGTCACAATGCACCGAGAGCCTTTCCCCCCCCTCTCTCTCTCTCTCTCTTTTTCTCTCGGTTTCGTTTCTCTCCTCCTTCTTCGTCGTTATTGTCGATTTGTACGTGCAGTGTGTGCACACCTACAGGCTAGCGCGCGGTTCTCTATGTGTGTCTCGTGCACTGCGCATCGGCTTTTTGAGTATACATCGAGTCGACGCTTGCGTATTACGACTCTTCATGCGTCTTTGCCAATACTGAGGGAACACTGGATTATGAATTTTTAACGGATGCTGGATGAAACGCGAGTCCGTATTTTTCTTTTTTACATTTCCTGCAGGTAATATAGTTATCAGTAGATGTTTGTTTAGCACTAGAATTTTTATGATTTTGTAACGTGTTCCACATAATTACACTGTTTCATTTTCTATGATTAACCTTACCTTTTCCAACAGTAATTTTAAACTAAAATTAATATGAATTTTTATAATGAAATTAGCATGTATAAACCATTACTTTAAAAAATCAGGGTAACCGGTAAAATGCGATTATAATCAACTCGATTGTAAAAGCACAAGTATAACAGGAAGCGAGCGGTTTTTTTTCGTCCTCGTTGCAAGCCTATACACGGGCGTCCAACTAATGGAGCAAAATTTCCCCATCAATCATCCCATCAAACAATATCAAACGCGCATCAAACTTAATTAATATTCGCAGGTGATGTTGAAATCTGCACTAGCGCGAATCCTAGAGAGTGAATCACACTTACGGTGATGCAATTTTTTCCTCGCTCTTTTATTTCTTTTATGACGCGCTCGGCCACTCGCTAAATATTACGACTTTCCGCTTTGACGATTCCCCGTAACGAATCGATTTGAACGCAAAATGTATTACATTGGAGGCTGATGCGGTTATAAATAAAAATTAACGCCAAGGCTGATATTTTTTTTTCTGCTCGTTTATAGTATGGAGGGGACGCAGGCTGTGCGAGTAACGGGAGAAGGGTTGAAATATCGAATGCGGAAAAAATGAGAGATTTTTTGCTCCTCAAAGTGCTATGAATATCCCCTTGTGCGTGGATGTGGAGAGTGAAAAGTAAATGACAGTTTTGGAACGGAATGTGCGATGAGAAATTTTTTTTTTAACTAAAGACAGCTGTATTGCGGGTGGATGATAAAATAATGTGTTGAATGAAAAATAAAAAGTTATTGATCTAATAAAATATTTACTTACTGCAATGAAAATTCAATTTTTATTTTAACTTATTAAATTGTCAATGTAATAACTAAATATTTCTTCTTGATTTCAAAAATGATTTTATCATCCGCCTGCAATGAATCTGTCTTTGATTCAAAGGAATTTTCCTCTCAGTGTGTGCAAGGAAACCCTTGTTACTGTTGCTTTAGAAAACAACTGATGTATAATGAGTGTTTCCTATTTTTCTCGGATACTTATGCGACTGTAGCCCTTAATTAGCTAAAATAATAGTAGGAAAAACAATTAATAGAATTAAGGTGCCTAACTAAGTATTTTTAAATATTTAATAACAATTCGTAACAAAAACGTCTCCTTACATAAAATAACATCATCAGGAAACTACTTAACTCTAACTAATTAAAGTTGTAATCTCTTAGTACGCAAAGATTAGAATAAATAATATACAACAACCGCAAATATTCGTTAAACATGAATCTAAATACTTTTCCTGCAAAATTCAGCGAAGCTGAAAAAAAGCCCCACACAGGCAGTACAGGCAGTACAGGGCGAAATAAATTCTCAGCTCGGCTGATTTAAATTGGTCCACTAAAAGTTTCACGGCTACCTTGGGCTGCTCTTAATGGCTCGGGCGCGCGTGCACTCGCATATACACCAGCTGCGCAGATCCTCTCTTATACTATACTCCTCTGCGATAAATAAATAAATGCGGGGAGGGGAGGAGAAAATAAGAGAGACGAAGAAGCGAGAAAGAAGACGCGTGTAGTGCTGCTGCGGTTGCAAACTGTACACGCGAGACAAGAGAGAGGGAGGTAGCAAAATAGAAAGTAACGTCGATTGGATAATCGTCGGAAACTGTGGGCGAGAATATAATGGACGCCTATTAAAGTCTTTTTAACCATCAATTCCAGCAAATCAATTGAGCTTATACGCTTCTCTCATCTGCTTTCGACTAACCCCCTTCTGTTTCTCCTATCTACGCTGCTTTGCCCTCTCTCTCTCTCTCTCTCTCTCTCTCTCTATCTTTCTCCTGCTTTTTTCACATTCCTACTGTGGCGACTGTGCTCGATATAAAAATACTTGATGTACGGTTTTTTGCCTGGTGATCGCTGCACTTTTTTCCCTCGTTCGGGAATTTAGTTTTTGCGACAAGTTCTTACGGGATGTATGCTGTATTTGCAAATGGAAAGTAATTATCAGTAATTATGTTTTTAAGCAATTACATGGATTCGATTATTTTATTTAGCTTGGGTTTATCATTGACCGCAACTTTGAAGAACGAGGAAAAGTAGTACCAAGAAACTAAATAAACAACGTTTACTAACAAAATTTCTCAGTTGCATAAATATTAATATCTTTAATTACTAAAATGACGTATTTATTTAAATCATTTCACTTAAAACTATAAGTATAATTATCGCTTAAATTATTTTCTTTATCGATAATTTAAATTGTTTCTCAATTATTTTAATATAATTATTTCTTTTCGATGAAGGAATTTTCACGTCAGTCAACATGAGTTGATTAATCAAAATGATTCTGCACAATTATTCCGAGAGATCATCCACGTAACGAGCTACATAAAATCATTTCGTAGAACAACTTATACCACCATTCATGCTAAAAATCTTCTTTATAGTACATTGTAAATAATTCCAGTTTGCATTGCAGAATTTTCATCAATTTCGTTTTGCAATTTGGAGTAATCAAAATCCACCCATTCGCTCGTCATAAATCTGCATCAATTATTCAGATCTACAGCCTCATGCCAAGCAATTTGGCCGGCGTCTCACATTCCGCGAAAATTCAGGGGAAAAACAATCGCGGACCGTGGAAGTAAGCAAAGTGCGGCATCGAGATACTCTATCTTGCGTTCGGAGGTATATATATATATACTTAAAAGTCAACTGGCGAAAAAGTATGGCGTCACCGAGTCGCTTGATATAATTTTATCGGTGTCATTAAGCCACCGCTACGGACTTGTTTCCCAACCGATTTCGAGCTCCCGAGTACGGCCAGAAAGCCGCGATATCCGCCTTTGATGTTGTACATACACTTGCGCGCGAGGCTTGTTCCTTTTTTTATTCGCGCGGATGTGTGGATTCGTCGCTTATCGACACCTCAGTTTTAAAAGTTGCACATTTTTCAAGTCTTGCATTTCCTCAAATCCTAATTTGACCAAGGAACATAATAAAACGCGACTCTCGTAATTGGTAGTTTTTATCATTATCGAACATTTTATTCAATATCTTTATCTTGATTTTCGCTCGTAACACTAATTAATTGCACCATTGCAAAAAGATCTCAATACTCTAGTACAATATTCCGAAACACACCAGACGTCCCTAGAAGATCCCAAAAACAGCTTGTATCTGAAAATATCTCTCGCAGCCAACGTCCATTACCGAAAACCTCGCTCCACCAAAAACGAACATCAGCATATCGCATTAGCAAACGGCCCAGAGCGAATAAAAAAAAGAAAAAGGCAATCGGCCGAGAATAGAAAGGCATACCGATGCGCTGCTTCCAAGTAGCGAAAGGTACTCGCTTCTCTGTCGCGCTCGCATACAACCGCCTCGTCATCGGGGGACTCTCTCATTTTGGAGAACGCACACGGACACACACGCTACCACTCATTGCGCCGGTTAAAGCCTATGCGACGACGACGACGATGAGTCACGGCGTAGAGTATGGAAAGAGAACGAGGTGGTGCAGTGTGTGAGAGAGAGAGAGAGCCGTGTGTCCAGCGTTAGTGTCTGATGCGCAAAAAAAAAAGTGGCGAGGCTACATCTCGGGTGTCGTTCGCCGCCGCGTCTCTCTGTTTGTACACTTTGGCGCGTACTCGCAAGCTACACTGTGCTCTAAAGAGTGTATAGTTGCAGGGCGATGAGTTCGTTGTACCTGGAAGGTGTGGCTTTTTTCCCCTCTCTGTGTCTTTCTGTGTGTGTGAGTTCGCGAGCGAAGAGGAAGAGTCATGAAAAATATCTGTGGTGATGATCAGTTTTATTCCCCGTGGAATTTGATATTGCGGTAATGAATGTAAAACGATCTGCAGGGAGATATCCAAGTAGATTACAAAGTACGAGTTGATAATCCAAAGTGCTTTATCAATGAGGTATACAAGAATATCAATGTTTATAGAAGAAATAATATTAATTTATACTCCGCATCACCGACTCGCAACAAAAAGGTACAGCTGCGCACGAGTGCAGCGTTCCAATCGTTTCCATCCTTTTTCTCCTCGCTCGCAAAACTGTGCACACGTACACCAGCGTGAAAAACGCCAACTCGGAAGAAAAGCCGTAAATAACGCGCAGCTCGACGTCGCGCTCGGGTCGCTTAATCTTCCGAGAAAACTGGCGTCCCTCGCGCGATCGGCTGCGATTGCGGAGTCAAAAAGGCCGCCAACCGAAATTTCTACCCTCCCCGCGCGAATCAACGACGAGAAAGTGCATCGCGAGTGAAGAAAGTAAGAACGAGATGGATAGAGAGAGGCGCGAGCAAGGCAATAAAACACTTATCGCACGAGGAGCATAAATTCGAGCCTAAAATCGTCGACTGTATACATAAATCCACGGCGAGGTCGACGATTCCTCGGTGCCGAATAAGCAGCGGACAGTCCGCCATGGATATTATTATTATATGTGCGTACGTATGCATCAGGAATTCCGGTGAGTTGGGTCTTTTTCGTCATAGGCGTCGCGACGCGCGCTTAGCTGCGGGCCGAAATAACCGCGAGCCACGCGATACGTTGAACTCGGGGGGACTCGACGCGCTGCACGGGATAAACTGGGAGTGAGTTAAGTGCCGTTGAGGTAGTTTGGCGAAGTGAGACGTTTGCGCGGTATGATTGTTCGAAAGGAGCGAGAACGATTCGCGCTGCTGCCCGTATGTCTGCGGAAATAGAAGGGGCATGTAAGTGTGCGAGATACCGCCGGCTATTTTCAACGCGGAACAGTATAAAGTCTAGGGTGGAGAGGATGGAAAGTTGACCGATAAAGTGGATAAAGCGTTAAACAGTAGAAATTATTGAATTAGATCTTTGAGACATAATATTTGCACGATGGAAAATTGAACGTGTAATAATACCTCGGAAACGTTAATCTTACGCATAATCTTGCTTGTAATTCCATTTGCGTTTAACTCGATCCAACCATTTGATTTAGATTTGCAGCGTTAATAATTAATCTCAGGAAACAATTAATAATTTATGGCTGAACTTAAGGTAACGTTACCAATGCCCGATTTAGATATATGCACCGAGTTCAGCGAGACAAAGTTTCAATTGTCTGTTACATTGAGCGCATCGCGAGCGGCGCATTTCCATTGCAAAATAATATACCAGCTCTCCATCGACTTTTCCATCGTTTATTTTTGCATCGATGTACATTTTTAGCATCTCCGCGAAACTTTTACGACGGTCAACGATTAGTCTCTGGCAACATCCGAATCGACATCTTACAGTCGCTTCAAATTAACTCGACTGCCACTTTTTTTCAACGGTACTATAATCTTATTTAGGATTAAAAGTTATTAAAAGGGTTGCAATAATTTACGCAATAATTTATATTCAATCTCAAAACTTTCATTCGTTTGATAATAGCTTACTACAATTTTGCACAAAACACATTACAAGAATAGTAAAAAGAAAATTCTGCAAAATTCCGTACATCGTTAATCTTAAAAAAATGCTAGCCCCTGTACAAAACATTCGTTTCCAAAGTTCGCTCTCTTACACCCAGAGCCTCGCAGCATTCGTTCACACGGGCGACACTTGTGTAACAGCAGCAGCAGCGTTATAACCCCTGCAGCAGCCACACGCAGCACTCGATCTCACACTTGATCCGGCAGCAGCTGCAGCAGCACCACTCGCTCACCAGCCGCCTCCATTCAAAAATCGTCGCAGCGCCACCTTCGCGGGGGGTCCTCGCAACTACTCTCCACACACACACACACACACGCACAGACACACGTACTCTCACCGCTCACGAGGGGTTGCTGCGTCGCATTGATTTTTGCCAGTGGTGGGGGTGATGCGCGACGCCGTGTAGCGGAGGACCGAGACCCTATACCCCCTGCTTCTTTTCTCGCGCTGGACTATACATGACCATATAAGGGAATCGCATGTGCGCGAGCGCACGATACCGCCACAGCTACTCCTCCTCGCCTCTTTTGCCTGCTGTGTATTATATACATTGGCTTTCGAGGAAAGAGAGAGAGAGAGGGGTGGAAGTGGAAGAAGAAAGCGTCGCGTGTGTATATAACAGTCATGGCCGAACATTGGCCCGGCGTCGTCGTGTGTCAAGTACCTCGATACCGACTCCTCCACTGGCCGGTTTCTTCTTATCCTTGCTGCTGACGACCTTGTGGTTTAAGTGCCTTTGATTCGCGGCGAGTGTACATCGCAGCTATTGCAAACTCGTGCATAATGCGTGATGCGGACGCTGTTGCTGAACTTTGTGCTCGACATTGTGTGTGCGCGAGTGATCGTGTTTTTGTTTAGCGAGCCGACTCGCGAGAAGCAGGTTGGATTGTTCCAATAACGAGACAACGCCGGGGATAGCTTCGATAGATTCTGTACATGTAATGCAAGTATATTTGGGATTGTTTTAACGATGCGAGATGTCTTTGTGAAATGTGTTCGGTCGTACGAGAACTGGATTGTGTTTATTCGGTGATATTTGCAGTGGTTGATGAATTCTCCGATAGGTTTGTTGATTTATAGTCAAAATGAGACAAAACGAATTGGGTTTCTGGTGGAATGGATTTCGTTCTCTTTTTTGTTTTTTGAACATTCGCTAAAGGAAATTTCATTGGGGCTTATTTCAATCGTATTGTTCATAGGATTAAAATTTTTTATTGAATTATTGAAGCATTTTTTGTAATTGTACACTGCGTTATTATTCCAGCGAATTTCATTCATAATCCTATTGTAACAATTATTGACCAATATACCTATACTTATGACTCTTGCATATTTTTAATTGTAACACATATTTCTACCAATTTAACGGCAACTCTCTACAAGACATAATTCAAAACATTTACGGTGGTCCTAGGAGAGACGCCTCTAGTGAGCGATCCTTCGATCTAACCTCAAATATCGCCCTAAACAACTACACACGTCACACGCTATAAGAACACGACAAGTTCAAAATCACGTCTTGCCTAGTATGTGCAGTGTTTAGTGGCGGAGGTTCTGAATGAAAATAAAAGCTCCGAGGTCAGTGACATCGCGTCGTCGGGGGCCGAACAGTGACATAAGCCTCGTTTCGCGTCTGCGTGTTTACGAAACTTTCTCTCTTTTTTGCACTCTCCACCTCTCTCTCTTTCTCTTACCCTCTTCGCGCTTTTTTCTTTCCCCTTCTGTAGCACAAACCGTCTGGCTCGCACAGACAGTGTAAATGTCGCGAATTTTCACAAGTGGACGTGCAGCGCGGCAGCCGTTATAATCGACTTGACTCCGTGCGTCTAGTACTAGATGAATAAAAGGAAGCGAAACATTTTTTTTTCTCTCCTGTGACTCTCCCTCCAAAGAAGATGAGTTCTAAGGTAAAAGAGGAAAGCCACTCGACGAGGTTACATCGTGTTTTACGAGTTTCCGCGAATACGAATGGATACACATAAAAAGCGGACTTGGCGAATTTTCCGGGAGCAGAAGTGAAGAGATACACAGCTATAACTTTCTTTTTTTTTGGCGCCATTGTCTCTCTTGTATATTGCCTCGCGGTATTATTTTGAAGTGCAGCTGTAGAGAGAGAGAGAGAGAGGAATCAGGAGTCAGCGGTATTGCTTCGAAGAGTGAGCGGATGCTGAGTGGAGATACATATTGTGTTCGCCTGGTGCTATTGTGTCTTCCCGTTAGGGAAAATGATATTTTTTTTTTTCGAAAGCCGATCGTAAGTTCTACGACAAATATGGGTGATGTGTCTGATGGATTGGTCGGGAAGTTTTAATAATGAAAAAATCGCGGGATATGTCTGGGATCGAGTGATAAGGATGTGTGTATAAGGGCTTAAAAGTAATCGGGAAAGAGAAAATGAAGAAAAATCGCGCGAATGCTTTACCAGAATGGATGTTTGTTCTGTGCGCGCCAATTTTAAAGCTGTCAAATTAAATTTTCATTCTCTTCATAATGTAGGGGTAAACTTTTGTTCGAAATTAAAAGTATAATCCAGTCTAGATGAATGTTCTAATGAATATTGAACTGAATTAGAAAATTTATATGCACTATAGTCTTTGTATTATTATATTATTTGTTTTATATATATATA
>UELU01116394.1:0-15948 GCA_900490025.1 Megastigmus dorsalis | reverse complement strand
CCACACACACGTACACGTGCACGTACACGTACATATACACAGAGTCATACACTGAGCAAAAATGCGTGCGTAAGGCAAAAGAAGCGCGAGCCGAGCGCCAAAAAAAGAAGGAACCACTGCACACAAAAGTGTACGTGTTTGCGACATGTCGTATATACTCGTGCATCTCTCTCTCACTCTCTCTCTCTCTCTCTTTGCTTCTCTCTCACTCCTTCTGTCTCTCGTTTCCCCGGCTCTTTTCCCTTTCTCGTTCGCTCTCTCTCTCTCTCTCTCTCTCTCTCTTTCTCTCTGTCACTCTTCTAGATATATATACATATAGGAGAAAAGGCGAATCGTTGCCCATCCAGAGCTAGGCGCATCTACATATATATATTATACATATATAGCTGAGGTATATAACAGGCAAGCCCCCAGCTAGCAGCAGCAGCAGCAGCAGCAGCAGCAGCAGCGAGCGAGCGAGTGAGTAAGAGCCGCCGCGCCGCATCCACTGGCACATCGATCCGCCTTAATGAGTGGAAAGAATAAGACAGCCGCGCGCCGCGCGCTCGCTCGCGCCAGAGAGCCACCCCTCTGCACCACCACCCGCGCTCGACGGCAGCTCGCGCCCATCCCCACCAGCCCCCCTCGCCCCTCGCTCTTCCTCGTCAGAGAGCTGCTTCGCCTCCTCCCCTGTGACGACGACGACGACGACGACGCCTCTTCTCTCTCTCTCTCTCTCTCTCTCTCTCTCTCTCACCGCGTCGTTCCCTTATTTGCAGCTTCTTTCTCTCTTCCAGCTTCGTGTCGTCGTCTCGGCTCCTCACACACACACACACACACACGTACAGACCCGTGCATTTGTACGCGAAAAGTCGCACATGCAAATTTTGCTTCTCCCATTACACCTACACGTCGTCGTGTGCACATGGATTCAAAAGAGAGAAGCTTTATATACAATATCTATATACAAGGAAGCCGTTCCTTTCTTCGAGTGTGTAGATTTGACTTGAGTAATGCGTGGAGAAAGAAGGAGAAAGAGGGACATTGTAACGATTAATGTTTTATCGTTTGTTTTTCTCCTGCGCAGGAGGGAGCCAATGCCGGGACGAGGCTGCTCCTGCAGATTAGCGATTGTTTCAGTTTTCCGCCTGCAGCCTGCAGCACCGACTCTCAACGGAGTAATGAATTTGTATGCACTTTACTTTGATCATCGTGTATGATTGCAGAATTTTCGTTACCTGTTCAAACTGATTTTATAGGTAATTATAAATGCATGCTTTAGGTAAAAGTAGGTATATAAGGGCTGTACAAGAAGGACGAATTTCGTTGCATATTCAAACTCATTTTCGATTTTTTGTCATATATACTCTTATATCAAATGTGTTTCTTGTCTAAGTTTCTTGCGACTAAACCGTGTTCTACGTGTACAGCATTATAAGTATTGTCATTCGCGCGCTTTCGTTGCTTAAACCACGACAGATATGCTCCATTCTCTGCTAAACGAATTTTAAGTTAAACTTATATATCGCAAGTTTTGGCTTGATAATCATCTATTTTCATACACTGTAACATAATATTTATAATTTATCGCATATGGATATTATCAATTATTGTTCGAAGATATCTCCCTCTCTCTCTCTCTGTATATATATATGCCAATCACATCCAAATGAGATTGTACAGATTTGTATAAAATTCAACAGTAATGAATTCTACATCAAACAAATTAGTAGATATTAATCGATGCAAGAAAAAAAGTTGCAAACTAATGATATTTAGTCCTTATGTATATACCGCACATCGAGTCTCCTTAATACTGCAGTTTGCCGATATAGTATAACGAAACTCACGCGAAGCGACCATTGGACGCCTGCACGTTATACATGCGCAGAGGCCGCAAAGAGGCGGACAGAGCATGACGAAGAAGATGCAAAAGAATGGAAGACAAAGTAGAAGTAAAAAGTAGAAGAGTAAGAAGAAAAAGAAGAAGAAAGCGGCGAGTTGTATAGACCGAGGGGTGGTAATGCCTCCGCCGTTGTTTCGCGAGTGAGGGTGACACGCACGTCTCTCCCTCTCTCTCTCTCTCTCTCTCTCTCTCTCTCTCTCCGTCTCTCCCCTCCACCCACTCTGCTTCTAGTCGCGAACCTCCGTGGAATGTTAATTCCCGGCGCTTTAATTCTTACGAATATTTCCCTCGTGCTTGGTGCGCGCGCGCTCGATTGAGGTGGGGCGGGGGACGACGCCGGGGGGTCGGGGGGGAGTAAGGGCGAACGCAAGAGCCCGGCATACGACTCTTAAGACGAGATGAGGGAAAAAGGGAGAAACGAGGAAGCGCGCGCGGGACGGAGAATATAAGAAGAATGCGAATGAGGAGGGTAGCGAGCAGAGCGAGGAGAGGGACTCGCCCCGGGGAATCGCCCCGTGGAACGGCAGAAAGAAAAAAGGGAAACGCGCGCAGAGAGGAACAAAGAGATAGACCGAGTGCTGGATGTGTAATATACGTGTGCATTGGAATCGCGGACCTGGGGAGCCACTACTGCTCGGATTTTCCAACTGCGAGATTGATAGAATTTTCGACTGTGCTCGCGTCGTGTGGTTTGCTTTATAGTCTTCGATTTCGTGATTTCTTCGATCGCTTATGGTGCAATCCTTCATAGTTAGCCTTTTCACAACTATACAGTGATATCAGTTTCGTTCAATCTAGAATCGTATAGGGATTTCCTACAGCATCTTTAGATTTTTTGACCTAAGGCATAATAATAATCGATGCAATCAAGAAATACTGTTCTTCATGTTACCAGTAGATTTTTTTAACGTAATTAAATTTGGCTTGTTATCCGATTCTTTTACTGCATTAAAAAACTGCATGCTAAATCAATAAATATATACAATTTTATAGGGCCTAGAAAAAAGAACTATACTACTATGATATTTATTATTAAATATTTTTTATTAAGAGGAAGTGTAAAGTGGCTTTAAATATAATATAACTTATTTTATTTAACTACCTTTTTTTCGACATTAACACTAATATTTTATTAGCTAAAACAGATTTTCTCGATAAGCCAAAATAGATTTATTTTTTTCAAACTACTCTAGTTTTAATTTATATATGTTTTAAGAATTGTATTTTTGTATTTTCATCACTTTATCGGTTTTTAATTCTGCAAAATCTCTGAATCTAAAATAGAGCTAAGTTACTTCAAAAGTACAGGCTTAAATTTTATACTTTTTATGTCTATATTTATTTTTTTTTATATCTTTAAGATGATTATATCGTTGATCGTAGCCATAAAGTAAAGACGACTGCAATATTGACACTTCCTTTTTTATAGTTTTGATAAAACGAATTCAATCGTATATTGTGCAACAACGTAACCATTAAATTTCATAGTTACTTAAACTATATAAATTGAAACTGATAAATCGAATGGGACATAACGGTGACAATATCATAAAAATTGCTTACATAAAGACCTCTTCGAAATTCGTTTTCACGGATTTTTCACACAATAGCCGGTGCGGCAAAAGTGTAAAGGGAAGAAGATTGAGCACTTGTAGTTTGGCGCATAATAAAAAAAAACAACGTCCCAAGCACCGCAAGAAAATGCTTCATCTGTTTCCATTTGCAGGGGAGCCATTAAATCGCGCGAGAAAAACTCTCCTCCCGCGGTGCCATTCGTCGAACCGTCGAATGCTTACTTTCACGTGCGATCGTCGCGTCGCGAGCATAGGCTCGTGCTCGCGATTAGTATAAAGATCCTTGCATAAAGCGCACGCGGTGACCGGCTGGTCAGCTCCAAAAACACGGACGAGCTAATAAAGGAAGTAAAGAAGCAATTATTGCTCGTTAAATGAGTTTCAATTATAGGCGCTCGAGTGCGCGGCGGCCGCTCATATATCGTTGACTTTCTCCACGGGGCATTTGCCGCTCGATCGATTAGCATAATAATGATTCGGTCGAGAGTCGCGCGCCGGGGCCCACGAGAGTATTATCGGGAGAGAAGACGTCGGCCGTGACATTTTTTCCCCTGCTTTCCGCCAGCTTTCCGCACTTCGCCGCGAGAGCTGTAGAGAGAGAAAGAGAGAGAAAGAGAGAAAGAGAGAGGGAGAGGGAAAGAAAAGAGAGAGAAAAGAGAAGCACAGACATCGCGGCGACACGACGAGCGCGCGCGGTCAAGGAGTGCACTCGCGGACATTACGTTCTTTTTACTCTCCACGAAAATGGAAAGTTGTTCGTATAGCCGTTCGCGCGCGCACTGATCCAGGAAAGAGAGTGTCGCTTGCGAGCTGCTCTCTGTGTTTCCGCTCGCCCGCTACTGCCGTGTATTAGCCCGTGTTTTTCTCATATCTTTCGAAAGAAAGTATACACAGACAGCACACCCGCACACCTGTTCCTAGCTTCTCTCTCTACAGCTTTCGTCATTTCGTACAAATTCATTGGCCGCGCGAAGGTTCGAGTTATTTTCCTTCTGTCACCTGCCGTACTTCTGTGACACACGTCTGGAGAACATGCTTACCGCAATGTATTTGATACTCTTAATAAGTAGAGATGCTGCTGTACAATAATACATCACTTTATTGTTTCGACACTTTTAGGTAAAAAGATAGCTGTCTAGTTCCAATGATTGCTTATGAACAGACTTCAAGAAATACTTAACCTACTTTTCATCTTTAGAATAGGCATGTATTACACGCAAAACGCACCTATAGGCATACAGACACACGAGGTAGGGTCACAACAACACACGTAGACAGAAAAAATTCGTTTCGTAATCCGCGACTTATTGACTATATATATAGAAGCGAGAGGCTTGGCTGGAAAATCGATCCGCGGAGTCGATAATGAGGCAATCGTGATTCGCGATTTAAATGAGGAAACGGGGCAGAATTATGGCCTGTTGCTTATGCCTTTTGGAGACGCGAGCGCTTGCACAGCAGACGATTTATGAATGTCCTTTTCACTTTTGTTGCTTCGTCGATTTCTTTTCGAATAAAAAACGCCGGCCGCTACGTCGACAGTTTTTCTGCTAGTTGGCTTTGCATGTAACAACAATGATGTATATATTTGTAATAGTTGTATATATATCGCGTGTCTTTCTCGTTTGAAATGTTTTTACATAGATTTGGATAGCTTCTGTTCTTTAATTAAATCTTGTGGCTTGATTACCTTTCGACGCATTTATCGAAGAAAAGTGACGGAGAAAAATTTACTGTATAGTCTAGTCTCTAGGAAGGCGAGAACAGACTCGATAGTTATAAGTTTTTTCTTATACTTTTTGTAAATGATTCTATACCTAAAATAAAGCTTTTATAACTTTCTACAAAAAATTGCTAATGTATGTTAAAAATGTTTGCAATTTATTAGTTGAATTTTTTAAAAACTGTAAATAACATTTGCTAAACAGTATAGGAAAAATTTTTATTCTTCTCAATTTTGACAAAAGATTGATATGTGCTTGGCATATTTAAATTTGGAAATAAATGAATGAGCTCGCTATTTCCTAAATTTGTTTGAAATAATTCATTATTTTTCCAAGTAAAACTGAGGCTATAATTTTTAGTTTTTTCTATTTTACTTCATATGGTAATAAACTACTTGTTTCTAGTACAATTGAATCTAGTGAATTAGCAAAAATGAATTACCTATATGAAGGCATCGGAAAAGCAGAAAAGAATGTCAAAATAGCTTTCACGATACACTCTACAGATTCTAAACAAATTCTCGATAAATACATGTTGTTTCATAGCGATATTCTAGCCAGGAACCTTAGTATAATGTAGCGAGTTATGTTGTTTCTAGTAAAATTACAGCCTGAAACTTACTTATTATTCCACCATCTAGTGTAAATAAAGATGTGTAAATAAATTCTCAGAATCTAGTATAAATAAACCTAGCTGTAATAAAGATTAATTATATGTATAATTATTAATATTTTTGTATTTATAATTTATTTAATACATTGTAAATACAGTGTAACGTTAATTTATTAAATAGAATCTTCCTTAATTATTTGTTTACTTCTATAATTTATTGAAGAATACGTGAAAAGTATTCATTTTTATCTATCGAGATTCTCATTATTGCTAATTATTTTATTTATATTTTTACTCACTTTCAGGTTTTTCAGTTCTTGAAGTCTAGAGTTGTCTTATTTCTAAAATTTGGTAAAACTTCCGACAAACGAAATGTTTTACGCGGGCTTTTTATTTTCTAAATTTAAAAATCAACAAAACCAGGTAGAACAAATTTTCGAAATAGAGAATTCATTTTTATAATTATTGTAAGACAATCCATATGGGCATCGAATGTATGCCTTACATGCTTTTATACTTGGGGATATAATCATAAGGTCAGTTTAAAATCGCCATGTTATGAGCTACATCGAGAGCCACTGTAAAATACTTCTACAGGTCTCTGGACATGGTCCTTATTAATATCCTATCTCCTTTTCCAATTGGGCAGACTCGTATTAAAATAAAATTGTAAAATTATTGATTTATCACCAAATACATGCCAAACAATAAATGTGTGTAAAAATAGATATACCTTAAAACAGAACTCCGTCAATGCAAGTGAAGATCCACGCGTAAAATTAAAATTTGAAGGTTCTAAAAATGTTTTACTATTTAAAATATTAAAATAAAAATCACTATGTTTGTTTGGAATAATTTTTGCAGATTTTAGTATTAATTGTTATGCTTGAAATTTATAATACTTTATAAAGTACTTGTTCTTGGATATACACAAGTAATTAATGCAGAAAATTTTTCGCTATGAGAACATCATGTAAAGATGTTTTACATATGGATTTATAATATCTGGTTAGAAGTAAATGTTACGTTAACGTATTGAGATACTAAAAATAAACACGAACTTGAGATAATTCTAAGCATAAACATAGCAATCGATAGTGGTAAATCCACGTCTATATAAACTTAAATATGCAAAACACCGACTGTATATTTATTAGTCTTAGCTTTATTTATATAATGTCATTTAAAAACTGATACACAGATTAATAGATGGTCGTTTTTAGAATTCATGCCAATGAAATTATTCTAATAGTTAAATAAATAATTGGACCGGCAAATCAGGCTTTTATAACTCAAGCGACTTTTTAAAATCGCAAAGACCGTAGAAAATCGCTTAGAATTGAAACACACGGGTATAGGTAAATGCATTCTACGAAATTGAAGTTAATTCCACTTGTATACAGGAAACAATACACACATTTCCAGAAAAAGAAAGAAAAAACCAGCGAAGACGGGTGCCGAAAAAACGGAATTGCCTATTTTACGGAACTTTGCGTGGTCCATAAAGTAAAGGAAGGGGCCGCGAGGATCGGCTGAATGAGAAGAAGAAGCGAGATCGGAAAGACAAAGGGGAAACGCGCTGATCGAGCGTGAGAGAAAGAAGGAGGATACACAAAGAGGCGTGAAAATAAAAAGGGAATAGCGAAGCGTTAGAACGGCAGCGGTAGGTATAGTATGGAAGGTAGATAGCGTAGGTATAGGTATATACACACATATACAGGTATAGAGTGTGCCCCGCGCGCGAGAAATGGAGGGGAATAGAGAAAAAGTAGTGTAACTGTCGGTGGTTTTTGCCGACGCGTCACATCCGGCCATCCGTCCAGTGCAGTATACTTATTAGCGCGGCAGCCGATCTTACGGGTGGGAAGCGTGTTTACTCAAGTAGATCATCAATAACCGCCGAAGTTACGAACTCAAACCCGAGAGAGGCAGTGAGCCCGTAGAGCGGAAACTTTCGCGATCGTATATACCGATCGCCGCGTGCTGCCTCGCAGATGTGTTGTTCGCTTCGCGACTACCAAGAGATCTGCTTCTACTGCTGCTGCTGCTGCTGCTGTCATAAGTAGGACGTCTTTTTCGACTGTGTCGGGCTCTGACGACGGAATTTTATCTTCCGCCCGATGGACGCGCGGACGCGAATGGCAAGAAGGCGCGCGATTGATGAGCTTGTTCTACATTGCATCCGATGTGCTCACTCTTTTTTTTACCGCGGCGGGACTTCTACCCCCTTTTTCGCGGAAGCCTACTAGCTGCTCTGCATTCGAGGAAAAGTGTTCTCGCCGAGTCTCTCTCCCTCTCTCTCTCTCTCTCTCTCTCTCTCTCTCTCTCTCTCTTTCTCTCTGACTTGCGACTTGCAGCGATTAGGATGCGCTCGATTTGTTGTGACCCAGCTGGAATATAACTGCAATCATTTAATTACATGGTCAGGATTTTCCTTTTATAGCTGTAGTGTAACAAACTGGGTATACTAAAGTATCCGAACTAAAGATATAATTGACTTATAGCTATAATATATGTTTACAAAACAATATAACTCATCGGATATCGAATATATATATTAGTTAAATTTGCAATTATTTATCCAACTTGTTGCCTCCCTAAATCTAAATATGTGCATAATCACAAGAAAGTAACATTATAATACTTATTAAATCTTTGAATATGTACTATAAAAATAAGTGATATATTACATTGAAATAAGTATCTATATACGAATAAGTGTAGTTTCATATTCAATATCGGACCTAATATCAAATGTCAAATACTGAATATTGGTTCATTTGTCGTAGTAAGTGTTATTTCCCATCGAAATAAGTAAATAAATTGCTATTTTTTGTCTTATACAGAAAAAATTAATCATTTTAAATCGTCATGAAAATATAGTTCTTACATCATTTTCACAAGAAAATTGATAAATGAAATAAATTACGATTATAAATAATTTTTTTCATTTTACGTAAAATAAGATCAGTGTATTTATTCCTCGTAATTATTAATTTATGTTTATGTAGGATATAAACTATTTCGATTTTCGCTTTGAATTAAAAAATCTTTCATTAGCAGAAAATTTTGGAAGAGAATTTGTAATTATAGTATCTAATTTAACTGACAAATAAGTATTGTATGTTGTAACTTTGATATTCGGTATCCATATTTCTATAAAATCGCAGAGATTTTTTAGCCTAGTTGGATATTCAACATTTAATGCGGAGTAAATCTTGAAGAGAAGATCAAAGAACATCGTGGCATCACAACATAACCAAATCGAATTAATCCATACAAATTTCTGCACGCACGAGACAATGCGAAACAAAGGTAGTCATATCTATACGTGAAATAATGAGAATGCACATACATATATTATATATTATGCGTTTTACATATTAATTTGTGAAAATATAATTCATATGTGAAATAAATGAAAATTTCAAATATTCATAATTGGCCCTTGGTTTCTCACGGAATTCGTGAAAATTCCACATATCCAGATTTAGAAAGTAATTATGATAATAATACAATTTAAAGAAATAGGAAAGGATTAAAAATAAATTGTATTATTAATAATAAAAATAATCTATAGTAAATATAAACGATGAATAATTCTTAATGTGGCAGTCATATCTGTATTGAGAAACTATATATTTTTATAATCAAATTCTCATTTAGAAATATTAACGATATTCTATAGTTAGTTTTTAGCTAGATTTTTTATTTGATCTTATTGAATTGTCATTATTATCTCTACTTTGAGGATCCGTATGTAAACTGCACATATAATTATAAATTAAAAGCTAGTTCAAAACTGAACAATATAATTCGCGGTATAGAACATATCTTAATCAAAGAAATCTCAACTTAAGCTCCAGTCAGTCTGGTCTTTAATAAACTTATTAATTATTAATTGAATCAACGCCTCGATGATCAAGTTATCCTCTAATAAGAGAATAATAAAATTTGATTTTAGAATATTCTTTTTTTATTTTCATAAACACCTATATATTGCTTTTAGACATATAATGTATATATATACACACCATAAAACTATATAGCTATATCTCATATACTTCAGTAGCCTCTAAATAGGCGCTTCATGTTATTTGTTTATAAAATTATATCCTAGAGTTTACGCTGAATCCGTACTTTGAAGACTGTCTTATACTCTCCTTCTCCACTAATTTCTTTCTAGTATGAAAGACAGAAATATATTCTATAAAAATTATTCTAATCACCTTACTTATTTACACCAATAAATTCTGTGTAAGGTGATTAGTAATTTGACATTATCCTTTTTAATTATTTAAGTATACTTAATTGTAAAAAGCTGATTCTTACGCAAAACGGAGTATCATAAAGACAGAAAACAATCGTCTAATATGAGTCATTTAGGAAAAATAAAGTGAAAGAATGTTAGAATATTTCATTTGTTTTAATAACTAAAAAAATGCGACATAATGACTAATCATAACCCATTAAGTCCCAAATGCAAGTAAATTTTTATCAAAGTTTGAAGTAATGTTAAATGTACTTAGCGCTAATATTTATTTACGAAACTTCATACCCTAGTATTTTTGAGGTCGCTCTTTTAGATGCCAATTTCAGATTTTTGCTATCTCTTCGGTAAAATTAAATATGGCGACTTTTTTCCCGACACGTCGGAAAATTCACACGTTCTTTTTTTTCAAACTTAGATTTCACATCGGAATTTGTAAGCAATCTTAACTTATAGTGCATGAATCGTGCAAATGGACTTCGTACTTGAAGATAGAGTGGAACCGAAAATTTAAAATTCAAGATGGCGCCCCCAAAATGGCGGTTATTGATGAAAAATTCGGAAAATATAGATTTTTTAGGCATCATACTTGGAAATGAGATTTATTTTTCAATATTCAGCGTGAAAATGATTTTATGTTATATTTGCGATTATTTTTAGTAAAAATTTAAGATATTCAAAATGTTGGATCCAATATGGCGGACAAAATTTTCCAACAATCCCATATTTTGCTCTGAAATTCCATACTTGGGGGTTTTCGGGATCGCTGAATATGAAAATGTTGTTAATTTTTTATTTTGAAAACATTCAAAATGGCGGATCCAATATGGCGGAAATATAACATAAAATCATTTTCATGCTGAATATTGAAAAACAAATCCCATTCCCAAGTGTGATGCCTAAAAAATCTATATTTTCTGAATTTTTCATCAATATCCCCCATTTTGGGGGCACCATCTTGAATTTTAAATTTTCAGTTCCGCTCTATCTTCAAGTACAAAGTCCATTTGCACAAATTCCGATGTGAAATCTAAGTTTGAAAAAAAAGAACGTGTGAATTTTCCGACATTTCGGGAAAAAAGTCGCCATATTTAATTTTATCGAAGAGATAGCAAAAATCTGAAAGTGGCATCTGGAAGAGCGACCTCAAAAATACTAGGGTATGAAGTTTCGTAAATAAATATTAGCGCTAAGTATATTTAACATTACTTCAAACTTTGATAAAAATTTACATGCATTTGGGACTTAATGGGTTAAGTACACTTATAATTCAACAATTGGTTTTATTCGATACAAATGATGCAGCTTGAACATTGTGCCAAAATGAAAAGCAGTTATTTATAAATGCCTCGTTAAATATAGCTCTCAAGTGCGAGCACAAATTCCTTTTTCAAGCGTTTACAATAAGAAACATCTCTCGGTATAGGCGAGTTGAATGGAACATGCAACGGCACACGTGGAAGTGACGATATATACTTAGCATAAAGTGAGCGTAATAGAAATAAGTCAGGCTAAATTCTTGCGACTATGGAGCTGAAGATTCTTTGGTCGGCTATTACCCCCGTCCCAACATATTACACAAGTATACACACAGAAAGCGATGCGGGAACTGCTTTCGTTCTCGTGGTATATTAAATTATTGAAAGGGGAGCGACGGTGGCGGCATGCGCAGGCTCTCGATTCACATGTCGGATGTATGTACGTGCAGTTCGTCCAGGTCTGCATGGCTGCCGTTCATGCTTCTCTCCCCCTTCGGCACCACACCGCGCACCGGGAATAGATATGACGCGCTTAAATACTACCACGGAGGAGTGATCTGCTACGAACATCTTTCGCAGCCTCGTTACCAATTCATTCGGAAAGCGCAAAAATAGAATTGCCGGGATGCGCGCGTGTAATGGTCGGCGCCCCCGGGGGGGACAGAACATGTGTCCCATTCATACGTTCGCGGACTAGCGTGACTGTACTTACGTGCGCCTGCTAGTACTTACGTCCCGACGTATATATATTAATCAATGGATCGGGAGAAAATATATTATGCAAGTCGATATAAGTGGGAAAACGCTCCTGTTCTCCCGTGATTATACACGTGTATTTGTACTCTTTTACTCACTTGTCCCTTTGTTCCCTTAACTACCTGTGCGTATTTCTAACTTATTATAATTATTTTAAAAATAGGTTTTGTAAAATCGTCCGCAGCTGTTATAATGAATTGTGTGTCTAATAATAATTAAAAATTTATTTTGATTAATTATTTTATTTTAAGCGATATTGCAATATAATTACAATATTAGGAAATTAAGACATTTGTCAAGGTAGTTCAGGAACTCTATAATAATAATTAGGTCCTGACATCTGCGTCTGGCTATAGACATCTAGATCGTGATGTATTTATTGTTATCTTTTAATTTCTTTAAATTGGTATCTACAGCTAAGGAATATCCGGGCTTCTAATTTCTAATATTACTTTTTTAAAATTACCATAAGCAAAATATTAAATAAAAATTATTAGCGTAACATATAACTTTTACTGGTTCACCGGTAAAAATGTTGTTGACATCGAAAGTTTTGAACAAAAATTTACTCGTATATGTACACAGCGTTAAGTACTTATACCATTAACGGTGTAAAATAAAATTAAGAGCACAGAATTTAGTCTAATAAATGAATAAATCACAACATATACCAATAAATGAATAAAAATGAAGCTATGTTTGCTGGGAATAAGTGAAGTAAGTATCCAGGTCAAGGAGATAGACCGTAGACGTCTGTAAACTGTAAAAGGTGGAAGGTGACGCAGATAGTTAAAGGACATTCACAAAGGAGTACACCCATCGAATTTGAAAAGATGCACCTATACCAATACTTGTTTCGACGTGTGCATCTTCCGGCATGGAGTGCCTAATTCTACGTAGCACTCGGAACAATTGCTCCCGGCAGGGGGGTGCGGTTCCAGACCCTCTTGCAGCACCATAAATAAATGTCTCACCTGTAATTGTTCGGTCTCCTTAGCCTACTTTTCTGCTCATTGGATGTACTAAAATACGCGAGCTAGGTCAATATATGTATAATGGTGGTAGATGGGACATGACCAGAACAGCTGAATCAAACGAATATGATGTATAACATCAGAGCATACATTAACGCCTTAAAAACAAATTATATATGCAGAAATTATTTGTTCATCTTCTCGGTTAACTGTTTATTACGACGATATCCACTTGATACTCCTTTCTTAGATCAATGTGTACAATATAAAAGACATTGATGACTCTTCTCAAATTAAGGTTCAGAATTTAAGAAAGATCTCGCTTGAATTAATTGTAACTTAAGCTTAAATACCTTATATCAGAAATGTAAAGCTCAAAGGCTCGAGTTTAAAATATACTTTATGTAAATTTTGAGTTTCAATTAATCAGAGTAATGCTTTTTTCGAAATACTGAAATATGTTCCTTTTTGTAAAATGCATCATATATATACTTAGTTGAGTTAAACGCATATGTAGGTACGCTATAACTATGAAAGTGGCAAGTATTTATAAGATTTGTGACGAAAAACTACAAGAGTATATACATGAGTATAGCATTAAATTTGAGGCAAAGTATACAATCTCCTCGTATAGCGGTAATCAGAATCGTACAGCGAAGTCTGCGCAAGTATACCCTTCCGAAGCACGAGTGCCAAAAAGTTGCGCAACATATATAAATAAATATATAGAGTCGATAAGTCGGAGGCGCGGGCGAAGAAACGAGGAGAGAGAGAGAGAGAGAAGAACGACGCCTCATAAGAAGCTCATAGACTCGATTTCGCGCGCGCGCGCGCGGAGCTGCAAAAGCCGATCTCGGCTCGCCATACATATACGCGGGTGAGGATGCGCCGCTGCAGATCGCTGCGGCCCGAGCGCGCGCGCAGGAGGCAATACAAAAAAGAAAGAAGATAACTTGGGCGTTCGAGCGCTCTCGAGAGGGGACTGCAGGCGGACTATAGGGGGAAAAGAGGGAGAGAGAGAGAGAGAGAGAGAGAGGAGCACTGCACGAAACCGTATCTCGACGGCTCGCGCAGATATCGCCTATCCGCACGACGCGGTGGTGAATAGCGTCTCAATCTTCGCGAAACGATCTTCTCGCTCAGCCATAAACAAACTCGCGCGCTCGCGAGCAGCATAGAGAGACAAGGAGGATGCGCGCGGATCCATGGACACTCGCCCTCTCTCTCTCTCTCTCTCTCTCTCTCTCTCTCTTGATCTACCGCTCTAGCTCTATATGTATATATTCCATAGCCTCCTTCTCTCTTTCTCTCTATGGCTCGCGATTCAGTCTGATCTATAAAGTCACCCCAAACGATAAATTCTCTCTCGAGCGCGAGCGAGAGGAGAGAGAGAGAGGGAGAGGAGTGGGAGAGCAGAGAGAAGGGGAGGAGGAGGAGGAGGAGGAGGGGGGAATAAAATGGATCTCGACTAATTGTGGGAGAGATGCACGACTCACTCACTCACTCACTCACTCACTTGTGCCTCGATCGAGCCAGACCCTC
Organism: Megastigmus dorsalis; assembly: GCA_900490025.1. Lineage (NCBI taxonomy): Eukaryota > Metazoa > Arthropoda > Insecta > Hymenoptera > Megastigmidae > Megastigmus > Megastigmus dorsalis. Next base: position 1,351 of record UELU01116394.1, on the reverse strand, counting down.
TTTACTCCTTCTCTGCTCCTTCTGTGCACGTTCGCGATGCCTCGGCTTGTATGCCAGTGCAGAGCGGTGCAGTCCGATGTGCACCCAGGAAATTTAGTGGAGGAGGGAGCGAGAGAGGGAAAGGAGCAGTGGGAAGATAAAGAGGGACGGCGGTAGAAGAAGATAGAGTGATAAAGAGGTTTCGATGCTCGGGCTTCGAACCTCGCGCCGGGGATAGGAGATCGGCGGCGTCGGCCTATGCACACGGCCTCCGCTGTATAACTTTGTCCGAGCTGCAGACTTGGCGCGTTTAGAGTGATGCCCCACCGCGCGAACTTTGAACTTCCGACGTCTGCCCTGCGATACTGTTTATATATTTTATTTATCTTAATTTGAGATTTGCTCGCCGCTTGGAAATTAATCGCTTGCTTTTCGCTCATGATGCGCTGCGGGAATATCGCTATGTTGCGCCGCAATAAATATAACTCTCGTACCATCGTCTTTCGATGGAATTCACTTGTTTCAAGATTGTAAAAAGTATTCTTTTCGACATTTTCGTATGTTTAAGAATAGTTAATTATGATAATTCTGATAAAGACTTTAATGAGTGCCTGTTTATAAAAATATTGAGATTCTGCTTCAGAATAAGTTCTTAAATGACAATATTATGCCAATTTTTAAGTATAAATTTGTTATTTCTTTAAAAGAAAAAATAGATCGATACAGCTGAGTACAGACTTATTATCCAAACGAGAAATATATCGTTAGAAACAAGTAAATTTGAAAAGCTATTATTTCAATCCTGAAACTAGAAAGACAGCTTTCTGATATATTTATATATTAATGATGATATATTTGAATAAGATTAAAATAAAGGGTACTGCGCACATTATCACCGTTAGATTGGGAAGCGAAGTCAGAGATGCAAAGCATATTCATAAAGTGCAGCCGGGCTGCCACGTCTTGGCAAGAAGAAGAAAAATATAGAGGCAACAGATTCAACATTTGCACAACGTGTCTGGCCTCCCGCGGCGGGTCCCCCTCATATCGGCGTCAAAGCAATCTGATCGAAGGCACGAAATTTTCGTGCTGCGAAAAAAGGTATACTGCCAGAGAGACGGATGAGTGAAATAAGACAATCCGCGAGAGAGAGAGGCGTGATCTCCTTCTCTCTCTCTCTCTATAAAGTCGACGCGCGGCGGTGGCTGCGGCTGCGGCTGCGGCTGCGGCAGCGTTAGGTTGCATCACAGGCGTGGATCACATCTCGGCGGCACGTGAGGCGCTCGGGCGCAGGCCTCGTGAGCAAGACGGACCGCGAGCGCGCGCGCAACCGAGCGATGCTTTTGTACACACACACACACACACATATATA
>UELU01116390.1:6161-62180 GCA_900490025.1 Megastigmus dorsalis | reverse complement strand
ATTCCTAGTCACTCAAAGACTAAACCTGCGATAATCTTAGGATCATTAAGAACAAAAATACTGACTTACACCTCGCACTAGGGGCAAGCAGAAGAGTTTATGTTAACTTATTTTGTTTTGTTCCCTATACAATGTTTTTAAAAGTGTGAGTGTATTTATTGTAGTGAGTGTGTATTGAATGACTGGATTGAGTAAATGTTTCTTTTTAATTTTAACTGTTTTGTAAGATAGATATCGACTGCTTTGTAATTTTGTTTATTTGTGTTTTTAATATTCTCTGTCTCTGGGAAATCCCTTCGGTCACACGGTGCACCTGTCAATTTATATACATATATACATATATACATATATATATACAGCAAATCGAATTTTGCATACAGGCAGGTGCGGGATAGGATGGGGGATTGATTTTTTTCAATATTGACAATGCAGCTCGGCGCTTATCGTCGCCATCCTCACCTCCCCCCGCGTGCGGATTATTAAGCTACGCGAGCGAAACCGGAAGCGTCGGGGATTTTTTTCTCTCCTTTTATATATATATAACGGGAACGCGCAGAGGGACGTACTGTCGACGAAAAATGAATCGATGCCGGGCTCGGAGCGCGTCACAGCTGGATCGCCGTTCCCGGAATACAAGCTTTGATTTAAAGTGGCGATCGCGGAACCCGTTGCTGTTTCCCCGTGTGAAAAATAGGCGAGTCAATACTAATGGTTATTGATTGCAAGAAAGTCTTTGTGAGCGAAGAACATTGAAAACACCGTGGCCTTGAGGTGCTTGCTTTGTTCCTGTTGATTAATTTTATCGGTTTGGCATAACTGTTGGCATAACAGTCTGAGACTGCAACGGCGCGTAGCTATCAATCAAATCTCTGCTCTAATCCCCATTTTACCCAACGCCTATTGCCAACTCGTGATCCATTACACCCTTTTTGACCATCGCACATAATAAATTCGCCGTGAAAAATGAATTCTACAACCAAATCGGTGCAGATCGATCATCGATAACTCGCTACCGCTGGAAATTCGAAAAAGTAAAAAAAGATAAGAGCCGCTACAACACCTTTTCACAGAGAGGAAGAAATTAATTATTCCACCTGCGTGATAAACAAAAAAAAAAACTCCCGCTACCCTTCCTTATATATATTATATACCGCAATCTGCATTGTGGTGGTCAGATTGCGCGAGGCAATATAAACGTCGATTTTTCGTTCGGTCGCGCACACAGGAAGCAGGTCGCGATTTCGCATGTCGGCTCTTTACTAAAGCGCGTGAAAGTTTCATCTCTCGCATTAAGGGACTCGGGCAATTGCCACGTGTATACACATAGTACCCGCATCGCGCGCGAAGCAATATTTAACGATGTCCTAATGATTCGGATGTCTGAATCCGGCAATCGCGTATATAAACAAAGGACATTGTTTACTGGATACGTGTACTTTAGGAGTACAATACCCGATTATAATGCGAGAGCTCGTGCTTTTATATATTGTTATATAATAATGGCGGTTAATGGATTTCTTGTTTTGTCGTAGAATTTTGATAAGGCCGCGTATAGACCGCAGTTGGATGCGCGAGTGGTCTCTTTTTATTTTTGCTTTTGATGAAATGCTTTTGAACTGCGGAGAAAGTTTTGTCATGCTCGAAGCGTACGGATTTGGATAATGCGATGCTCTGGGAAGGTTGTTGGGAGAGCTGGCCTCGTCTGCCGCTGAGGTTATAAAAGTTGAATTCGGTATGCGAGTCAATAGAGTACCACTCCATTCTTTCTGCACTATATCCCATTTATCACACTTCTTTTTCCACTGTTTTAATTAGTTTGAATTTACTAGCGCGGTCCTAGTAATTCATTAGTTGCGAATCATCGTAATAATTCGAGAAAATAGATGAGTGCAGCCCCTGAAAATAAAAGCTTAACTTTTAACCAAGGAAGTTTCTTTTGAAAAACTCTATACGCGAAAATTATTTTCATTACTCCCATTCCCTGCACGTACATTCACTTTTATCGCTATATACCTATCTTTTCAAGAGCCAAAAAGTGAATCACAGCTGCGTTTGATGTAGCACGGCTTCGTTTTTATCTATGACGCTCGGATCACAAACTTATCTTGGCACGCACATACCACACAGCCGCTTTTTCCGATCGCGATCCGCGCGTCCAACTATTTTCCTCGTTCTGCGCTTCGTACGGAAGCTTTGACCGTTTCCTCTCGCTCTCTGTCCCTTTTTCACATTGGCCCTTCGAACAGTCACCGCCGCGGTCCAATGTTTACAGAGCGTAACAGACCCTGAACGGAGCTGACTATTCTTCGAAGCCGTCCGCGCTTACGCTTTGTTGCTTTTTTATCCTCGCTGTGTTTATGTATGTGTGTGTCTGCAGCTGGGCGCCGGCCGACCGCTACTCCCGCGAACCTTTGTCAAAATATTTTTGATTAACTGGCCTCGTCCCCCGTATCCCAGCTGTTATCACTGTTTTTCTGTGCTTCGCTTCTTTTTTTACTCCCCTATCGCATCCAACTCTTCGGCGTGTACATCCATTATGCAGAATGAGACTATGGGCACGTATAAACCGGACTGAGCTCTGTATTTCGTCTTACGTAAGCGGGCCTTTGAGGCTATACGATTTTTTTTTTCAGTCCTTTGCGAAATGACTTTTTCAAGTTTTTCCATTTCGCTTTTGAGGTGCCGTTAGTGCGGACTTTAATCCTACCGCGAGCAAAAAGGCGACTTAACCCGACACAAAATATACAAGTCTCCCATTTAATTCGTCTACGTCTGGAGGGTTAAGAAAATTAGGTTTAATGTTCGTATATGTGTTATTTTGAAGAGCAACGAATTGTTCAATTAAAAGAGGAAACGTGAATTGCAGAAATCTTTAATAATTGTTATTTAAGGCAGTATACTTAGCGCGTGTAGTAAAGAACGGAGCAGCAGCTGCTTATCGTTAATCATCGGCAGCCGATAATTACTGCAATTTTGATTGCGCGCAAAAGATAGACACTGATTGCTCGAAAGTTGCTCGATCGCATTAGCCGTTGAGCCACACCCGAAAAAGTTTAATCTAGTTTTGGACATCGCACCGATTAATTGGCCGCAGGACTTCAAAGCAACTACGAGTTATTCTCATTGAATAGGTAATGAAAAAGTTTCGCCCCGCAGCCGTTGCGAAACTTTGAATATTTTGCAAAGCAAACGAGTGAAATCTTTTAAAGTCAATCGCTCCCATGCATAAGATAGATATTGTATTATAAAATTTAGTAGATACGACGTTGCAGGTAAAATGAATAGAGCAGCGAATCTTTCATAAAACTTGATTTGTGGGAGTCGCGGCCGACCATCTAAAGGCTATGAATCTATTATTTGAATTTCGAAATTTGAAATATTCAGCAGATTTTCCGCACGAATCACATTCTTCGGTGAACTCATTCCCCGCATATTTCCGCTTACCACCACCACCAGCACCATCACATCCACCGGCGCCTTTCGAAAAACGACACTCGCAGCCTCCCCCAAAAAGAAGCTCCACCCAAAGAAAAAAGGGGGTGGCATTTATGGCGCGTAAAGTATTATCACACGCAGGCGTCTTCGTGCGACTGCGCAGCTCGTCGTTATACGCCACTCGTTCGCAACTCGATGCGTACATAGCGAGTACACGCAGCGAGCGCGAAAAGCGCAATGGCCCACTCGATCCGCGCACACAGTATATGTAACCAGGGTGGGGGGAAGGTTGGCTTGATTTATTTCGTCCGGGCCAAAATAACGTATGCAAATTTACACAGAGTGTGTGTGTGTGTGTGTGTGCGCGCGCGTATCCCTGGCCAGAGCAGACACCGACGCACAGGACAATTATATTTATTAGTCGGATATTGTTTTTGCGGCGCGACGCGAGAGAGCCAACGAGTAACAAAGGCCGCGTAATAAAGCCCTGTCCGTCCTTGGTGTGTGTGCCGGGGCGAAAACTTAGTTTTGCGTGGCCTCGCGGGGGTTCGTTAACACTGCAGCCGCGCAAATTTAATTATTTCTCGCGCGTGCAGTGCAGCCACTGCTTAGAGTGATTATCAATTTGGGTCGGAGAGAGTATAGTCGTTCCTGGATATTTTTACGTCCTTTTTCGACGCGATACGTTGCGTCGTCTATTTCATGCTAAAGTTTAGTTTATCAACAAGACACATTATATTTAAAGCCACTCTTTATCGATCGGTATAAAATGCAACGCTTGAATAACTAATCAATATTTGAATGAAATTATATTGTTTCGCATATCGTTGATACTGCAAATCAATTGCATTTCTTTCGCCGTGCATAAATACACACACGGCTATACTGACTGCACCGACGAAGTACAACTCGATTTTCCTCCCTTCTACGCTGAACTTCGCGGCGAAGATTGCAGAATTCACATGCGTCGCACATACATCTACAGCCGGGGGGGTAACACGAGAAATCCATGCCGGAGCCTCACCTCTTATACAAAGCAGCTGCACGAGGAGCGATACGAGCAGCGGCTCCAAGCCTCGTGTTTAGCTGCGCCCACATAGCAACGATCCATACCTTATTCATAAGAGACACTACGAGTTCACGCACACGAGAGACTGTATGATTGAATCGGGCTCGAAGCTTTGCGCGACTCACGTAACACATGCGGAGACGTTCCAGCGAACGAGGCTCTGCCGCATCTTTCGTTACGCAATAAAATATCTTACGTTGTAAGTGTACGTATGCGCGCGCGCGCGAAGAGAAGCGAAGAAGTAATTTTTTATATATATACGTATACAGGTTGTAGACGCAAGTAGGAGAGCGGAGCGCGTGCACGCGTTACAAAGATAGCCGAGGCTTTTTTCCAGCCGATGCGCGTGTACGTACGTGTGCAGTACAGTTGTTCGGAATCGAAGGCACATAAGCACGCGTGAGGGTATATACGAGTGTGTGCAGGATTCCGCGATCGCTCGGAAGCTCGTGAGCTCGAGTCCCGGAGAAGAACGAGAGAGAGAGAGAGAGAGAATGCGAGAAATAAAACGAGACAAGGAGGAGGCATGGGCAAGCATAAAACGTAAGTCTCTGCTCGCTGGGGCACCGCCTTTCGCATTCTCCCTCTCTTTCTCTTTCTCTCTTCTTTTGTCCCTTCTCCTCTCGATGCCCCGCAGCAGCAGCAGCTCACCCCTAAGCTCACGGGGCATCTTATCTCGGCCAAGAGGAGGGGAAGCGCGGGCGCGAATCGACCTCGTAAAAGCGCGCGAGCGAGGTAACATCTCGATGGAAAGTTTACGAGGCCTCCTACACGCGGAACCTGCGCTCGATCTGCTGCTGGCGCTGCTGCACGTGCAGCGTCCGCGACCTGCGACTCTCCTTGATTTTCCGCACGAGTGCACCTATAGGGTCCGCGAGTTGCGTCCGAGTTGCGTCCGAGTTGCGTGAGCTCTGTGCAGTTTCATCCGCGATTTCCACTGTCTCTTCTCTCTTTTCTCTCTTTCTTCGGCTGTGTGCTCGAGCGATTCCCGAGGGGTTCTTCGAGTCCGTGATGCGTGCGAGACTGTGGTTATGGGGATTGTCTCGTAACACGAATCTTTTTCCTTTTTCCTTCCTTTGTATATTTATTTTTTTCTTTCAGCTTTTTACTCGTTCAGGATGAAATATGGAACTTTGGAATTATTAGGGTAGGCTTGTCTGTTTTTTTTTTTTTTTTTTTTTTTTTTTTGTAGGGAGGGAGGGACTGACTTTGGGGCGAAAGGTTATGAGCTTGTATAAATGATACAAGTCCGGTATAAGCTTATAAATTATGCCTGGTTCGTTATATGCTTGAAACGCTAAAAATATGTAGTTATCATCTTGAATGAGGACAGGAGGATATACGACAAGAAAATATGATACAACTCTTTGAAATTAAAGATATGAGTAAAATTTTCCAAGTTGAGACGTCTGGACACGTTTGGAATATACCTACTGGTTATTGAAACATCTTTTGAAATAATAAAAATAATCCCTCTTCTTATTCGACAAATTATTTAAAATAATATTAGCTATTCGTAATTTTCTCAAATAATTATTTGCAATAATTGTAATCGTACAAATTTCTGTTTGAATAAATTTGTATAAAAGATGAGCGCAGCGTATCTCGTATACAACACGATCGTATTTCTTCGACGCTACCAAACACACACCCGCAGGTTTAAATTCAACGATGAATCGTTCGCCTTTCGGATCTGTGCCGCTCGCATATACACAAGTGCACATATCTGATCGGACTCGTTTTAGATATCGTCGCGATATTAATTTAAATTTATTTGGATTCCCAATGATTTAACGCACTGCGCGCAACGATGCCTATAGATCAGATGCGTATAATATATAATTCGATGTGACAGCGGGACTAAAATTCATCGACTGCGGGCTGGGGCAATGCGGTCATTTTAGTTAATAAATTAAATACATCATCCGAAATCACGTATACGGTCGACAGTTTTGCGCAATATACCGAAAGATGCATGAGTAATAAGCAGAGAACAGACTGCAAAAACTGGGGAATATAGCCCTCGCGTCTATACAGTCGTTTCCAAATCATTCACACCCATCGCCGTCAGCTTATCGCTCCGCGCACTCGGAAAAATAAGAGTCATCCAAAGAACAATGTCAAAAAAAAAACATAAATATACAGGCTGATCCGCTCTATCGATTTTCAATCTTCCCACGATCGCTCAGCTAAGTTAAAACGGGCATTTATCGCCTCCTCCTGTACCGTATATACACACACACTGACACTGCTCCGAACGAATAAATGCCGCGCGGGAGAGAATTAACGAGCCGCATACATTATTAATGCATTCTCATAGCGCAAACACCTCCTTACTCTCTCCCTGAGACGAGTACAAGAAGAAGGAGGAGAAGGAGGAGTTCAAAGTTACACGAGATCTTCATTATGCACGGATAAATACACCGACGGCGGCGGCGACGTCGGGGTCGGAGGTAGAAGAAGCCGCGTCGCGGGGAGAGCGCTAATGAATCTTAACCCGATCAAGCGCGGTAGGCTTGCGCCGTACATACGAGAGAGAGAGAGAGAGAGAGAGAGGGGCAAGTTTGCATCGCTAATAATAATTCAAGCACCTCGAGCACTCGTATGAGAGCGTATAGCTGCCTCCGTACCGACCGCAGCTTTTACGTCGATACGTGCATGGTTTAGAGCCTGTGACGAGTCTCGTGTATACATTGTTATTGTTAAAAAGCCAACTGTCACAAGATTTGCGCTGCTCCCTGTCCACTTGGATCAAGGAAAATGTTATCGCTTCCCCTAATTGTGAGCATCGCCCAAGTTCGTTGCTGCTCTTTAACTGGATGTAACTTCGATTAGTGCGTGTAATGCACAGGGCGCACGCAAGTGTTAATGGTTAACGGTAAAGTATCGCGTACTTTATATTAAGCCTGCGAATGTATACAGTCTCATAATATAATCTCTAGCCCAAGAACAGCTGGTAAAAGCTAAATCCCAAAATTATCCCTTTTCTCTGAGCACAGCCTCTTAAAATCCGAATACCCTGCAACGACGAGGTGCGTCGATACAAAACCAGCCTCGTAATCCTAGAGTCATATATGGGCAAGTCGGGCGAGACTAGCGGTCTACGTGTAAGGGATAAGTAAACGGCAGAGCGGCATCGATGCACCTACATACGATCCTGCTCAGCGAATCCGCGCGAGATGCGAAATATGCGAGCGCTCGGGCACGCCTCGACATCCTGCGGACACGCGCGCATGTAGCCTGCGGTATATACAAGCAACTCGTGTACACACTGCCGGCGTGTGGCGCGCACGCACGGGCAACCGAGAGAGAGAGAGAGAGAGAGAGAGAGAGAGAGAGAGAGAGCGAGCGATATTTGGATGTGCCAGAACCAAGGTATCGAGGTATTTGTGTAGCAAACAGTAGCCAACGCGAGCACGGCTGTGCGGTTCGTGTCTCTCTCTTCTATCTCTGCGTCGTTGTGTGTGTGTGTGTGCGCGCGTGTGCGTTGGCTACGTATGCGCATGAAGCGGCACGAACTTGTATGATAAATTGTCTCGACAATGGAGGGACTGGTGCGGTGCTGCTGCACTGGTGTGGCGGCGGTGGCGGCGGCGGCCCACCACCGGTCGCTCGGCTCTTGCAGTCGCGACCCTGTACATGCCAGCCCCCGGCCGCCGCCGTGTTCGCGCGCCAAGCACCGTATACCGAGTCATAAATACATCTGCAGGCCAGCGAGTCGTGCCTTGCGCGCTACACACTCTCTCTCTCTGTATCTCTTTATTTTCAACTCCTCCTTCGCTCAGGGAGTCTTCCCCGGTGCCTGGAAGAGAGCACAGCTTGTTGCTCTTAAAAAAACTACTGCACCATCTTCTGCTTCGGATACTCGTCCAATAAGCCTGCTGTGCTTTCTCTCTAAGGCACTGTAGAAGAATGCACACTCCCAAATAACTGAATATCTATCGGCTAATAGCATTCTCGATTCGCTGCAAGCAGGGTTCCGACAACACCATACTACGCGGACTGCCCTGCTTATATTGACCGATGACATCCGCACGGGCATTGATAAAAGGATGTTAACCTTGCTGATGCTGTTCGACTTCAGCAGGGCATTTGACACCGTTTCTTTAACTAGACTTCTAAGAAAACTGTGTGATCTGGGCTTCTCAAGGGCTGCACTGCAGTGGAGTAAGTCATATCTGCAGGGTCGCACACAGTGTGTTATTTCAAAAGTTGGTGATTGTTCTGAATATATCGAAACAAATTTGGGTGTTCCACAGAGTTCAGCCCTTGGCCTCTTTTGACACTAAGATCATCGAGCATATACTTTATGCTAACGACTTTCAGGTTTATCTGCAGGTTCCTATGGATAGACTTCAGGAGGGCGTCGACTACTTATCCAATGTAGCACAATCCGTTTCCCGGTGGGCCGCGCGTGCGTCTCTACGGCTCAATGCTGGCAAAACGCAAATGGTAATGTTTGGTTCAAATATAAATATATTAATGAGTTAAGTAAAGTGGGTTTGCCGTGTGTTGAGCTGGGGAAAGGGGTCTCTCTCTCTCTCTCTCTCTGTGTGTGGGTGTGTTTGCGTGCGGATAGACCGTGTGCGTCGCGCTGCTTTCAATAAGACTCCAGCCCCTCCCGACTGATCTTCCCATCCTGATGTAACTTCCGGCCCGCTTAGTCTGCTCTTTGTCTCCCGCTCGTGAGTGTATTAATTTCCAAAGCTATGTTCCATGGACTAAGGAGACGAGAGAGAGAGGGAGAGAGAGTGAGAGAGAGGGAAGGAGAGTGCATGACGACTGACGCTTTAATCACGCGCAGCTCCTCGCTTCTGTGTGCGCTTTGTACCGAGTTTGGATTTTGAGCACTTGTTGTTCTGCTACGACTCCCATTCTCTCTCCCTCTCTCTCTCTCTCTCTCTCTTTCTCTCTTTCTCTCTTTCTCTCTCTCTCTCTCTCTCGTCAAGTATAAAGCGATTTGCGACGGGTTTAATAGCGCAGTTGTACACGAGTTATACTAAAGATTTATTGTCTCATGAATGTAGTTTACTCGTTGAATTGAGTTTGTGGGTTAGGGATGTAGACGAATGTGGCGTTTATGGTAATGCTATGCGCTTTTTGAAGCTTGTTTGAGAAACTGTTGAGACATTTGCTACTGCTGCTATTTTATTGTTGCTGCGATATAAGACACTTTCGACATTGAAGTTATTTCTGGAAGCCCCAAATTTTTCTATAAAAAGTCATCGAAACATCGAACATCGGAACAATCGTTTTTATAAAATAATAAATAATTTTGGTTCTCAAGATAAAATATGTAATGTAGGTACCATCTATATGGTATCAGTTGGTACATATACAATATGCGAATTTCGAACCAAGTCTAGAGGGACCGCAGTCCTACAGTGAATGATTAAATAGTATTAAATTCACTGAATGTATGGAAAGTCTATGTTTAACTTATACAAAATTAGATTTGTTTGACTGAGATGAAGAAATTTATAGGTTTTTAATAACAACGCTACAAATGAAGATTGATTTTTCTTGTTTCAATTTAATATCAACTTCTTCGATCTTGTCAAGTTATATGCGCATTAGTAATCTTTCGTAATTCGATCAGACATGAAACTGTAAGTAGTTTAAAAAAGGCTGATATCGAATATCGATTATTTGATATTAAAAATGAGATTGAAATTCATTTTGTATGCTCAACATATATGCAAGAACATCGAAATAACATCGGAGTTATAGCTTCCATGGATTGAAATTGGACTTTTCGCGCTTGATCAAACGCTGCAGTCTGCCCGGAATTTTGTCAAGCTCGTAAAGTGCAGGAATATACCATTTTTAATCATTCTGTTTTCGAATGCTTTTGAAAAAAAAAAAAAAATTTAATATGGGCCAATATCAACTGAATCCTCGATTCCAACTTCCGCGCAGCCCTTTCCGTTCACTCGATACGTTTATAAATCGCGTAAGCCCAAGTTTCGCCTTGCGTATAATTAAGCGAGGGGACGCGTCTATAAATTATTTACTAGTGACCGCAGCATCAAGGAGGAATCAGCTTACAAGGTCCAATAACCATCTAATTTGACTTAAGTACATGAAAGGTGTATTCTGCGTTGAATTGCCAATTAAAAATTCATTAAGAACGATATAGGAGCCGCGTTGAATATGCATGCAGCGAGTAAAAAATCATCTTTTTGTGAATTTTCCCATATTGCGCATTCCATTTGTATATGGTGATCAACTGGCGAGTGAGTAGCATGCAAATAACGTCGCTATATTCCAAATCCAAATCTAAATCTAAATATTTATTATCCGTCGTAGTGCTTTGTCTTGCTTGTCTTTGGTGCCTTTCAGCCGTGACTGTGTACTATTCTGTCCCTCAGCTTCGTGTTTATTGCATTTAGGATGCAGACTTAAGACAATATAGTTCTAATTCTGATTTACATGCGCGGGTCGATGTACGAGAGCGCGAGAGACGCACCATTGTTTTCTCGGACTATACGTGTCTGTGCTCGCGAGCTTTCGTCAACAAATCGCTAGCGACGGAGCGTGACGTTATTCCATTGAGATCCAGCTGAGCACGCCTAATTATATTATATCCGAGAAGATTTCACGCTCGTTAATTTGTCGTTTACGCATTCATTTTCCTCCCAAAACTGCCAAAGTACATTATAGTATATTCTTTGGTATAAGCGTTATTGCGCGCGACATTGAATTACTTTATTAGTGCGCAGCAATAAATTGACGGCGATAGGGAAAGAGACAGAGGCTTGTTTTCAAAGTACTTTTTTGTTTTTCATAAAACAAAAGTAGCAACCAACGATTTACTATAGAAATTTTCAATTGCACTTGCAGTGCATCGTAAATTAAGCAACTTCCGCGCAAAGTTTCATTTTCGCGGGTGTGTGTATGCGTTTCTATATAGGCACGCGCGCGCGGCGAGAAAATTTTTTCAAAGTTGGCGCAGTCGAACTTCCGAAACCATAAAACGCGTTTGCGCCTTCGCGTGTTCCATAAAGAAGTTTATCGACGCGCGACTCGTCACATCTTTGAGAACGTAAATTAATCACCCGCGATTATATACGGGAGTTGAAAAAGAGAAAACCGCCATAGCGCCATAAAGAAGAATTTCAAAAGCTAAAAGAGTCGAGAATAACATACTTGTACAAACTTTCCCTCTAAAATCCTCCTAAAGTATGCGTGTGTGTATATAGACAAAAACATCCATTCGCAATAAAATGGAATTTCAATAGGATCCACGAAGAGATCAAATGCAATATAGGGAAAGGGCAAAGGTCTGCGCGTTGTCGAGCGCGAAAGGAGATCAGGAGGCAGAGACGACGCTATACTGCACGCGTCGAGATGGTATTGCGCGCATATATAATACGCGCCAATGCCCCGGGACAATCAGACCCTGTCCGATTTACATAATGTACACGAGATCGGCCGCGAGCCTCGGCGCATACCTACGTGCATTTTCCGCCTGTGCACACGGCCTACGCCTCCACACACACACGCGCACACTTGCGCGTATATATCTAAATAACCGAGGGTCGGGGGAAGAGAAGAGCGATAGGTCGCGTGCTCGTGGGGGTCTTCTCGTGCAGCGGTGGCGACGGAGGCGGAGGGGTGGGCTCGTGCGACGCGAGTTCTTCAACCTCTGCCACGGGCCGAGAGTCGCGAGCGTCGCATAAGCTGGAACGCGAGAGGAGAGCGAGAGTAATGCACAAAGCAACGCGACGAGAGCCAAGTATCTTTGACAAATATAAGTGTGTTGAGAAAAGTTAGCGTTTCTTCCACTCGCTTACGTACTTCCGACTACCTTGAAGTTTGATTCATTTTTTTCTTTTTTGTATTTTGCGCTTATGGGTGGGGTGGGTTAAAAGGTTTCAAGCCAAGTGGTTTCTTCATTTGCTGTTTTTAGTCTTAAGCAAAGGAATGGATGGGTGTATTGAAACTTGTTTTCTGCCTCTTCCCTCGAAGACCATTATATTCATTTTTAAACTTCCTCGGAACTTGTGATTGTTTCCAAATTAATTATTCTATTTGCATTGATCGACAGAAAAAGTTCCTTCGAAGTTTACTTTGTACGCGCGCTCAGGCAATACCGCGGCGATCACAATAATACGCGAGGAATATGCTAATCCGAAAAATTCCCGATTGGACTTGACTATATATATATATATAGATGTATATAAACCACACCGTAGCTCGATATAGCTATATAGACAGAGGATAGCTGCGCAAGTCCTATAGGGATAATGAATCAATCGGCTCTCGGATTCACGGCGCATAATAATTAACGAGCGCGGATGCGAAAGTTTAATTGGATTACGCGGACCGAGCCCGAAGAAGATTTGCGAGGATGCGCCGGGGGTTGAAGAGCTGCTCGACGAGGCAAAGTTAAGGGGGCGCCGCGCCTCTACTACCCGTGTTTGGAAAAATTATGCAAATGGCCTTGCGATTTTCCGAGCGCCGAGCGCCGAGCGCTGCGCCCGCTGTGTTTCAAGAATTATATCAAGTAGGATTATCGGCCCGATAATGCTGAGAACTTGTTCCGATTACCGTTCGACTTGCAACCCCTCCATTAGTATTCAAATTGTTTGAGGTCTTTTTTTTCAGCGTTTGGTACGAGAAAAGAACGGCATTACAGTGTAATTTTCAGATATCTTGGTCGTTTTGTACTTAAAACAACTGCGCTTGACACTTATTTAAGCTTGCATTCGACATTAATCTTGCGCATTATTTATTTAATATTTAGACATTGAATCTTTGAAAATCTGCGTACGGAAATTACAAAAAAAATCGACGTATTTTTGAAATTGTTTGCATACTTTTACCTTCGACTTTGTGCTGTATAACTATGCAGAATCTAAAATAGCAACAGTCGATTTGGCTGGTGTCGCTTCATTTTTCAATGGGATTCAACTTTCGATGTCATCGTTTAGCTGCAGCGGTTCGATGCAAAAACGCGATTCAGTGAGCGCGTGGTTCGAGACAAATGGATTTTTAACGCTTCTCGTACAAATCGCGTCGCTTTTCAATGAGCCGACTGCTTGCGCGGGTTTTGCGTTACAATGACATTACAATTAAATGGATCATTGCATCAGATTCATTGCGGCTTAGTTAATGATCCTTTTATTACTCTCGCGCGCTGAATATCACGTGATATGATTTATGTTGTGAAGCAAAGCTTCCAGTACCGAGGCTACGATTTACCTGTTTTGATTTTTGTTCACGATGACATTTATAGATGGTTGAATTGTCATTTTCACTTTTAACTGATGAGTCACTGCTGTTCGGAATATTTATTTGTAGTATTTCAACGTTGCCGTAATATATGGCATATAATTCTTTCGTAAAAGCTCGTTAAGAGTTTAATTTGGAACCCGTATATATTATTATAGAAATATACAAATGAAACATAAATTATGATCAAATTATGTACGAATTTCAATTTGAATGAATGATTGCAAAAGAGAAAAGTATTAATGTATAATGTACAGACTATAACATGTTAATTAAAATCGCAGAATTTATTTCAATGTAAATTAAACTAAAAATATTTTTATTATTTTTATATCTTTTATTATTTTGAGTCAAGTAAATAATTTATTTATTATCATGCCATAGAATCTAGTTAATAAATGTATAAGAATTGGCTTCATTTGAAACTTTGATGATTTTCTGTGAGAAATGAAAATATGAAAATTCACGACTAATGATTTACTAGAAAATTCAATTTCGAAGATATTATTTAAGGAATAATTGCAGGATATGCAGAATTCATTAAATTTAATATTTAGAATTATAAAACTTATTATTAATTCAGTTACTGAAGTGAGTAACAGTTTTTTGGCGTACAAACATTTTCTTGTGAAAGCAAACAGCCGAATTATTAACCTTGACAGAAGACACAAGTAGACTTGCCCTTAAAAAATACACGCATCGCCGGAGCGCCATTTCTCAAAGTTTCACGCCCGCATAGGATCACTCGAGCGCGCAGCCTCTCCATCTTTACGAAACGTCCATTCGAGAAAATCCTCGACCGCAGGGAGAAGAAAGGGGCAAAAAAGTAAATCGATACACACTTCCACTTCTCCGTCGTTTTCCCGCGCCTCTGTAAGCCCTTTAATCCGCAGGAAGATACAACTTTGTCCATTGAACGAGTATCAAGTTATTTCGTAGGACTCGAATATAGTTTCATCTATATATATGCGTATAGGTCCATCCCTTCTATCGTGTATGTTTGTGTGCCTGTGTGTGTGTGTGTGTGTGTGTGTGTGTGTGTGTTTGCGCGCGTGCGTTTAGAGATCCGTAAAAGAGGAGGAAGATGGGGGATCGATCGCGGCAAGGAGGCGAAAAGCTCTGCCACGCGGATGTATAAAGTGCTGGCTCTGCTGCTGCCGCCGCCGCCGCCGGTGCCAGACGAGAGGGAGAAAGAGAGGGAGAGCCCGAGTGGGTTGGAGGATGCGACAAGGTCGACCGAGGGATAACGCGCCGTCGCGAATTTCGCCTGTTATTAGAGAGAGAGAGAGAGAGAGAGAGAGAGAGGACTAACGGCACCCGAAACTCGCCACCACCGCGTCCGGCCTTTCCCCGCGCCTACCACCTTCCCACAGCTGACAAACTCACCGATGACAAAGATTTATTAATGGGCCGAAATTCGATACTTCCTTCCGTTTGCCGCGCCTATGCTTGTATAATACTTTTATTTTGAGGAGCGATAGATTAGATGGAAAGAGTACGGTGAAAAGTTGACACGCCCAATTTTTGATGACTGTAAAAATATTAAAATAAAACAAATGAGAAATCAAGATGGAGCCCTAAACTCTGTTACAAGATGCGAGATCGATAGACCCTCATTCCATTTCAATTACTACATTTTCATCGTAGTTTTTGATTCTCAACACTTTAACATCAAAGTAAAATTAAGAATAAAAAAGACACTTGGTATTCCAGCCGCAGACTTCGTGTATAGCAAAAGTTTCCGAAATCATTTTTTTCAACCGTCTAAGAGTGCACAACTAGTCACGATCGCAAGACGTCCAGTGCGTCATCTAGCGACTATTAATTACTCGGAGAGCGGGCCATAGCTTCGACTTCTTTCCTCCTCTCTTCCTTCCACTTGCTCCCCTGTATTCAGCGTCGCACCACCACTGTAATTATAGGCTGCACCTATCGCGTGGTCCCTATAGTGCCGATGACGTGTCGCGCGGGCGTTTTATCCGTGTCGCGCAGACCCACCCCGCGATTTATTTCCCCATTTTCCTCGGGCCGGCCTGACTTTATTCCTCGAATTTGCATGCGAAACGAGGACAAAGTGTCACTGCGAGAGCTGTCGGGATAAAAAAAAGGTTTATGTAGCCGTGTATAGGTTTGTAATGCGGACGTGAATGCGCGTTAATGGCGATTGAATTGGGTGGAATTCGTTTTTGGGTGCAGTATTGCGGCAGGTCGCGATAATTGACGAAAAAAGCTCGATATTTAATAGCGATTGGATGGCATATTTTTATAATTGATCTCTATACGCGGGGTTGGACGAAAAGAATAATTATCCGAGCTGACGAGGTGTGCAGAGCAATTAATTTCCGACGAAAGTAACGAATTTAAATGGGATTTCGCATACATAAATAAAACGCCCGATAATATTAATCGAATACTGTGAACTTCCTCCTTCCTACACTTTATTACCCGATTCGGGCGCATGTTCACGGTGCAGTATACGTGCTTACCAAGTTGCGAGTCCTATACAATACAACTAACATAGGTGATTATCGAGTACACGCGTACGTGATTAATTTTACTATCGCCGTTCTAATTTGTGAATGAACGGTACACATCTCTTGCTCTTCGAATAACCACTTTTCCGTCTTCTTTAAAGAAACGTTCAAAGGAAAAATAATGTTCTTGCAGCAGCCCTCGAGAAATAACGCGTAACCCAAATGATTTAACCCTCCTACGATCGAGAGGGACAGGGAGGGAGGGATAGAGAAATAGAGAGAAAGGTAGAGGTAGAGTAATTAATTTTAATGAGAAGAGAAAGAAATTTTCATCGGCTTGAAAAGCGGAGGGGCAAAGAAGAGGAGAGAGAAGGGTGAAGAGCGAGGAATAAAAATGAAAGAGAAGTCTCTTATTCACCGAACAAATGCTCTGAACAAATGCTCCGCAGGACGCTCGAGACCGCACCGCGGACACACTATACGTATACCTACTATTATGCTTTCTATGCTTTATGCGAGGGAAGGTGTCTCCCGCGTCGCGGCGGCGGCAAAAGTAAGTATAACGGAGTGCAGTCTCGATTTTCTAGCCTCCCTGCCAATTTCTCCACTATATAAGTAGCTCGTCGATCGCACCGAGGCCCTGATTCGGTCGTCGTCTCGCGGTACTACTGCGCTGTCCCGCAGGTACAAACACGCCCGGATTACGGACTCTAACTTAGTCTTCACCGGCTTATACCGTACCCACTTTTCCCTTGCCGCTATATAGCGAGAATGGCTTTAGCTTGCTGCACCGTCGAGCGGAATTTTTTTAATCCTCACTGGAATCTCCTGTCCAGTCCTTATTCCGAGAGAGTCGATCACCTGTTTTAATACGCATCCCTTTTAAAATATTACTTTAAACTATTAAATGGACTGCGCAAAATGAACAAGGAGTTAGATATGAATGGAACGCTGTTCTCCAGTTGGCAATATGTGCACTATACAGATGGAGTATCAAGCTCGAACGCGATAGAGAGGAAAAAAAAACGCGAGGACTCGAACTTTAATAAAAAAAACCTATAGGTACACACAGAGAACTCGGTGTATGCGAACGGATTAAAAGTGTCCACTCGAGTGACTGAGAGAGAGAGTGAGAGAGAGAGAGAGCCGAAGCGTACATTGAAAACTACAGTACAAATTCTCGCTATAGGTGCAGTTTCTCCTATAACTTTTTCGATGTATGTATATATTTCAACCCCCCCCCCCCTCGAGTTGCGTTGCTACCGCGTTGTTCCTCGACTGTATCAGACTGGGGATATTTGTTTGGGCCAACCGATGTTTTTCACGAGTCACGCGTGCATCGCGATGCCGGACAGACGTGTGTTTGTGAGTGTGCATGTGCCTTTTTCTATACACCGGCGCCGAACGCTGTAGGCCACATTTTCTTTGTGTACACACGTGTCGAGAGGAAAGGGGCTGAAAGTGCGGAGGGGGAGGGAAGGGAAGGGACCCGTGGTCCATTCGTTCCTAATGGAATCGTTCGCCGACGCTCGCGTTATTTCACTCAAACAAAGCATTTCCTATTCCACGCGTCCTTTCGCGTTCTCTCTCTCTCTCACTTTCTCTATCTTTGTGTATTTTTCTTTTTGTTATTTTTAAAAGCTACTGGACGAGCGAACCGCTGTCGAACAACGCTCTCGGTGTAAGTAGTGTTTACGGAGTGGATCGTGTGTCTTGAATTGGTCCGTTAGTCGACCATTTTAATACTGCGATGGCGCTGCTTTCTAGAGAGGTTTCGGAGATCAATGAAGATCGTAAAAGGAATGCGAGCGTCGAAGCGATGAACTTATCATCTGTTTTTATTTTATGGAGCATAAATAAATAATGGTCATTTTAATGTATGATTCTGTGCGTTTATTGTAGGGAAAAAATTGTTACAGAGAAACGATGTGTGTAAATATTGATTGCATAACGCCTGATTGGGATTATATAGTCTTTTGCTCAAGCTTTCAATCTCGTTATAGCACGTTCTAGATATGTGCTTTAGATTCAAGTTCAACACACAGTTTACCTAGTACTAATTATAATATTAGTTGGGGCCGTTCAATTGAACTTAACAGCATTAATTATCCTATATCAAAGCTCATATTACGAAATCATCTGCAAAGCCTTGGTAAACACAGACCGGAGCTAAAGTTTTTGGTCTATTACCTATTGCAAGCGACCTTTGCTAAACACCGCCAACTAGCAAAGCATACTTGATTATGACGTCAGAAGCTCGACTATATTACTATTTCTTAAATTTGAACGTAATTACGATTGCTATAATTTATGGTTCATATTTCAATAACAAAAATTGTATAATCCAAATTAAAAACAGCTTTAAATCAACTGTAAAATTATTCTTTACAACTGCAGGAGTCATAACTTAAAAGGCTTTGACCAATTGGGATAACGCTTTATATTATGGGAAGCTGCAGATAAAAATTGATAGCAGTCGTGAAATTTTAAATAAAGGCATCCAAATTGCCTCGATCACCCCTTATCACAACAACACTGATCAAATCGAACCTCTGACCAAGCTGAAAATCCAGCGGTGTTCAAAATCGAGCTCGGTCTTGCTCTGCAAACGCGCCTCGCGAATTCTTGCAAAAAAAAAAGAAAGTATAATACATCGCAGCACGAGGGATGGGATGGGAGTCGTAATCAATGACGTCAGCGAAATGGGAATCGCTTCTCGTTACGTAATCTGGGATCGAGACGCGCGCTGGCGCGAGATGAAGATACTATTTCGATTAAAGCTGGAGCGCGTGAGATAACGGAGCGATTTTTCTCTCCTCTCTTTATCTCTCGCTCGCTCTCTTGCTCTCTCTCTCTCTCTTTTTTCGCCTCCATTCGTACCATGCACGAGCTGCGAGAGGGCAATCAATTAAGCGGATCATCTGGCGCTTTCTCTCTAATTAAAATTGAGATCGATCGCAGGGGGAGAGAGAGAGAAAGAGGCGAGAAAGAGAGAGAGAGAGAGAGACAGAGAGGCAGACAGGGTGACAACGACGAGCGACTGGTAAGAATAACGCTATTGTTTTCGACAGTCGCGCGCGCGGTTGACAACTTTGGAATTTTCATTTTAGTTCCAGATCGGGAAAGATTTGTAATATTTTCGCGTCAGCATGGAAAATACTGACGAATGATTATTGGCCCGACAGTATTCACTATGAAGGAAATGATGAATATCGCAGACGTGGTTTTCATTCGAATTCGGCTAACTCTACATTGACAAAACAATATTATTTGAAAGAAGAAAGTCTTCGTTACAGGCGTACGGTAAAATATTTTGTTAAATCAAGGAAAACTTTTATTGATTTGATGAAATAATAAATTAAGGCGGATATAATGTAAAGCTAATAAACTAAAATAAGTATATAAACTAAATATTTTATTATCTGGCCGAAATTAGTTTCGCTGATTCAAAAAAATTTTTCTCACTACACGAAATATGGGATTTTAATTAAACCTTTACTTTGTTTGCTTAGTTTTTCCTGGAATTATTTTTTATTCTTTTTTTTATATTTAGTTTTTCCTGGAATTGATGTTGAATTATTATTGATGAAAAAAAGAAGCATAAATTTGTTATCTCGGAGTGTAAAATTAATTCCAGTGAATGATGTATGTAGGTACTGAAATAAATCTAGAGTTTTCGAGAGTGATAATTCTACTTTTAGTATTTAAAACAATCCAAATAATAGAAACTATAATTTACCACGTAATTAAAAATATAATTAGTCAAGAGTGGAAATAAATAAAGTTGACTCTGAGCTTTTGTAGAATTCAGATTTAAAATGTAATTATGATAAAGTGCATTAGCACGTTATTCTGAATTTATTATTATCTTTATATTTATACTAGTCATCGTATAATAAGTCAAAAAACAAACAAGTATTTTTTCGTAATACCACATTGAAGCGATTATTTCTGTTATTAAAAATCTGTGTATACGTGATAATATGAACGATTGGATCGTCGCAAACTGTAACCTACTTATTACAGGAAAATAAAAAACTGAATACTTTTTGAGAGAATGCATCATTTTCTAAAGATGTATAGCTTCCATATTCAGAAATGCTCATTTATGTATTCACAGAATCGAATAAAAATAAAAAGCGGAAAACACAGAAAGTCCATGTGCAGACTCGAGGCACTTTCGTACACCTAAGCGTCATAGAAAGAAAGAAAAGTAAGTCGGCGGCTTTGTAGAGGTAGAGAATAGCGTGTACTCACGACATCGATGAGCTGGGAGAGCTTGAGCTTGATGCAGACGCGCAGCACGTCGGAGGTGTTGACGACCGGCCTGACGAGCTTGTTGTAATTCGAGAGCAGGTCGTCGTAGAGGCGCTTGGCGTCCGGATTGCCGGCCACCGCCCCGTGAACCACCAGGGCCGAGAGCAGCCACACGCGCAACGTCTCCCCTATAGTCGGGGGCATCCTGGACTGCCTCACGTACCCCACCGCGACCGATCCCAAGGCAGCGCAACTCCAGCGCGCCGAGATCTGCTTTTCGTCTCGATGCTGCCCTGCAACAGAGACGTGCACTTTCACACGTGACCAGCTGGTATACGGGGGAGCGAAGCACGATAAATCGAGGCACATCAATTGGGGAGTGATTGAAAGGGTCGTGGGGAGTTTGCGTGCAGCCGAGTGTTGGGCGTTGAACGAGGGAATTACAGGAATTACAGGTTTAGAGGAGCTCGAGGATGCACTGGCTACGGTACTTCCTTTCGCGCTCAAACGCTGAGCAGCTATACCAATTGCTTTTACCTACTGTCGTTTCAATGCCTGTACAGTTTGCTTTTATCAAGTGTCAGCTATAGCAGCTGAAACGGCTGCTGATTCGTGAGTGGCGCTCGGATTGCGCAATAAAGTGCAGATGCATTAAGATTGATCGACTATTGATTCATTTGGCGAGGTTGAAAATGACAGCGGTTTATGACTATAGATAGCAGCGGCCTTAAATATTATTCGCATCCGACGTTATTATTCATGGCATCCATTGATTATATACATCGGTCACAGTCTTTCTTGGCATTTCATACGTATAATTATTTTCAAAAGCATCAAAAAAAATTTGTGATTGTTAAAAAGCGAAGTGAATCCCGACCTTTGTGTCACTGTTCGGTTCACTATTACGTCTAGCTTACGGGTAAATTTTTATTCCGAAAAAACTCATCCTCGATTTCAATTTACATATGTGAGAGGCGGGTAAAATAGCATGACCAGCAGACTCTATATGGAAATGATAAAGGGAAAAAAAAAATCACACAAAAAATAACTGCTCCGCGCACTTCCATAAATTGAAGACCCAAAAGTTACATCTGTTTACCGTGTCCTAGAAATAAGGATAAAGCGAACTCGATAAAATAGACGTAAATTTTTTCATATAATGTATAGTAGGAAAGAAGAACGAAAATAATGTTGTTATATAATAATGTTGATCTACTGCAACATGGATATGCATATTTATTGGTACTTTACATTCATAACTTGGTCTTATTTTCCGAAATTAGGTCACGAATGTTGGTTATTTCCTGTTTCAAAGCATCGAACGCAAATACTAAATTTTTAAAAATTTATTATTCGACACGACGCGCTTTATCCCGCACGGATTTATAAATCCAATTAAAAACTGAACAAATGCAAACGGCAGCCTTAATAGAATTTTTTATGCCGACATTTAAAACAAGCGTTTTATGCGAAAAGCAACAAAACACTTTGTAAAGTACATTATTTAACAACACCCAAGTTACGTAACATTATTAAGGTCGTGCATATATATATAATGGTACACGCCCACTTTTTGAGCCCGAGCTTTAATTTATGTAACGAGAGACTAAGGGATGAGATATATATATATATATATATGTATACGCGTAACCGATTAATCATACTCCCGCCCGTTATTATTTTTTATCGCGCGTGCACAAACTTTCCAAGCTGTTGCAAACAACTTTTACATCAGACAGTCCGTTGACACGAGGTCAGAATACGTATAGGATAAAGTGTCGTTTCCTCCAAATTCTCCAACAGTCTACCGCCCATTCGCGCGCGATCACCTCTAGCCGCAGGAAATCCGAATCATCCAATTCGGTATAGCCCCTGCGGACTCTCGACTTTCGACGGTCCCAGTCTCATTATTGCAGTTGTCGCGCCTTAAAAGAGGACTCGGGCGCTCTTCCTGCGAGCAAGTAACGCTCCGAGAAAACGATCCGGATTAAATGCGGCTGAGATGCTTACGCAGAGGAAGAGGGGGCCGAGATATCCCTCGCATTTGCTAAATTAATCTATCTCGGTGAAACGGTATCGTTGCTTTTGGTATGATTGGAGCGAAATAATGCAAATAATCATCTGTGTTTGTTGTTCTTCGATATCAGTAATTTGTAAGTTACTCTTAGTCCTTTTCGGATCACAGATCGGAACTGATTATAATTTGGAACAGAGTTTTGGTGCAATATTTTATCTCATAGCTTGTATTGAATAAATACTTCATTTATTATGACGGGGATACGGATCGGAGTGATAAATGCGAGCATAAGTTTCAGGAAATGTTATAACATATCTAAAAAAAATCCAGCGCGAAGTAATGAGTTATCCTATATAAGTTTCGCATAAAATACGTTGAAATAAAAAATTTATACGAGACCGTGGTAAACATATAAGGTATATAGAAAGTATACTTATTTCGTTGAACGATAATTTGTGAACCATAGCTTTAGAAATAATTCTGATTCAAGATGAATGCATCGGTATCAAAAGAGAGCAGTTTAATATATGTAAAGTTTAGATTTCCATTTGAATTTATGAATTCTCTTATTTTGAAAAAGGCACATATAAAAGATGTTGAACAAATGAATCGATTAGTTTCAATTCAGATACAATTATTGAAATAACATATATAACATTGTCGTATTAGATAAAATTTTAACGAAATATCAGAAGACATTGTGAAAAGTTCAGGCGCAAACTGTAATTACCGCATTGAAAATAATAGACGCTGAAACTGTCATCGTGTCCGCAACCAAAATAACTGCCGACCATTTCTCAAACTGTTATTTCCAACCAAGCGTGAGATAATATTGATTGCACATCCTGCAGCGAAACTAAAAAATTTCCAAACTTATGTAACTATGTCGATTCGGCAAATGAAAAACGTGAACGCAAAAGAAAAATACACAACTTCTCCCATCGAAAGACTTGCGAAAGTCCAGGCGCCGCCATAATACGATAAAAAAAAAACAACAAAGGGCCAAACTCGCCAAAATCCTCTCGGCGCACCTTGACGAATCCCGAGATGCAAGTTTGAGAGTAACGCGCGCACACGATAGTATATAATCCGCGGGAAATGGATTTTTGAGGCGCACTTCTCGCCCTCCCGCCCCGCCTTTTCCGAAAAGCGAGCATCTCGACCACACACGTGCACCGCAGGGAGAGGCTCAATGGGAAAAGGACGAGTCATCTCCTTTCCATATATGATATGACGAGGAGTCTCGAGAGGCAGCTGCAGGACTCAAGGTGGCAAAAAAAAAGGAACGGGTGTGCAGCGGAGAAGAGGCGCGCGCGACAAAGTCGAGTGGAAGAGTCGAAGGTTAAGGAGGAAAAAAATGCGGGGATCCCTCTCGAGACGACACTCTCTGGATTCCTAGAGGAAAAAGGGCCACTTCTCCGGAGAGTTAATGCGTGATAAATCACTGGTGCGACGTAAAGACCCGAGCATTTTCATTTGTAGCCGGAGCTTATGGCGAACGCTACACTTCAGAAGGGACTCTTTCACTCTGCGACGTCGCCCGTATAGAACGAGTTTCGCTGCGGGTCAACGTTCTCCAACTTTTAAATCACGCCTTCGCGCATACGTTTTACGGAAACGAAACGAAACAAATTCACGCGATACTTTTAAGACCGCTGCTATACAGTGTTTAACTTTGCCACAGGCTGGTCCTTCATCCGCACTCGAATCACTACAGGACACGAGGGTATAAATTATCATCGCCGCAAGTAATAAAATTGCTGCTCGGCTTAACGCCGGGCGCATAATACAATGAACGGGATCGAGCGTCCCGAGGAAGTGTTAATTGCAGGGGTGGGGGGAGGATATAATACGGTGTGCGAAGCAAGCGCAATATTAGGGCAATATATGCTCTCTCTCTCTCTCTCTCTCTCTCTCTCTCTCTCTCTCTCTCTCTTACTGCGTTTCGCGCGCTCGCAATGCGTCGTCACGTGCGAGTTGCGACAGGCGTAACCAGCGTGAGATTACATCCGTGGTGCAGCGGTAGCATGTAAACCGTTAGTCGGGCGATCGGTAAAGCGGAGCTGCAGCAGTTGCGGTGGTGGCGGCGGCGGCGGTGGCGGCTCAGCCAATTCTCCTCCTCTACCCGTTGCGAGCTCGACTGCCGTGTCCAGCTCCTCGATGACGACGACGATAAAAACAGCGACGACGTAGACGTGGACGAGGCCGACGTTCGACACTACCGAGCCTAACCTCGCGCACTCCAGTCCAAGCCGTCCGATTGTACGAGTGGCAGTGTGATAGGAAGAGTGATAGTGAGGGAGAATGAAAGAAAGAGAGTGATAGAGTGAGAGAAAGAGAGGGAGAGAGAGAGAGAGAGAGAAAGAGAGAAAGAAAGGGAGAGGAGCGGACAAGTCGCCGCCGTACGACTCGCTTAACTCGCTCGCTGGCTCGCAGCAGCTGCGGAGCTTTCGGGAGAACCGCTGCACTGGCACGCACTGCACCCACGACTGAGGACTCGCGGCTGCCTCGGCCGCTGTTATCTCTCTCTCTCCCTTTCTCTCCCCTGCTGTACCCGCCTCCCCGATCCCCTCCACACGCCTGACTCTCTCGAGCCACCAGAGGGCGCCACCGAGCCGCGACTGCACCCCCGCCCTTCGTCGGGTGAAGGCGCGAGGGGTCGAGGCGCGCTAGGAGATGCGGGACGTGTGTGTGTGTGAATGTGTGCCGAGAGGAGAGACAGCGGAGGATCGGACCGAGTGCGATGCTGCACCTTTTTCGCGGGAGGACCGCGTCGCGCGGTCGTGGATTTTATTTGGGGAGGGGAGGGGGAGAGAGAACCGTATAGGTCCAAAGACGAAAACGAGCAAAGATGTTTTGGTAAGTGGAGAACATCCGTTTGGGAACGATGGATGCGAACTACTGTGCAGTACATATTATACTCTCGGCAATTATAACATCGCTGATTTTGAGCTCATTCTTTCTGACCACATATCAGCTGGCGTTATACCGAGTAATATTTTTAGTATAAGGATATCGTTTTGACACCGATTATATACGGTTATTTATAAAAATATAAATCAGATAAAGATAAATATATACTTTATTGCTTTGGGCTATTATTTGTTTCAAATTTGAAATTGATGATATGAGCAGATTATTCCTTATCATTATTATATTTGGTGCAGTAGCTAGATATTCGAGTAAGTATTTGAAATTATCAGTGATAAAATTAGAGTCAAAACGAAAATTATACGAGCATAAATAGGTATCGATTTTCAGTCAAATTATTGTTAGAGGTCCGTGATTTTTTAAATTCTATGTATATAATTGTAAAATAAATCTGTCAAACTACTTTTAACTAAGTTTGAAATGTTAAATGAAAAAGATTTTATTGCGAGTACAGAAAGAGAAAAGGAGAAAATAATAGGAGAATTTTGCATAGAACGTCAATAACACACGATATTTTATACCTTGGCTTAAGCCCGTTTTCGCACGACAAGTGTTTTCGTTTTAGCTGCTAGTGAATCCAATGCGGAAGCCCTGCAAGTGACGAGAAAAGAATGTCACAATTATTTAGATGTGACGCTGACATATAAAGAAGCAGCTGGGATAAGATAGCTTTATATGTGCACAGATTGATCTGATTTACGGCTACGGTATGGCTTGGACGTTTAAAATGTGTGTAGCGGATGGATCGTCTCGTTACAATTTTTTTTTCCTACTACGCAAACGTAAAAATTTACGATTATGACGCCTGTAGAGAGAATTCGTTATTGCAGCGACCTTTCGAAATTGAGTATCCTGTAATGTCACTAGTGCAATTTCACCATTTAGAAAACCTACTTATAATAATACTCATCTTTTTCCAGATTTTCTCTTCTCGAAATTCTTCAAGAATAAATATTTTACTAACTAATGTTGACTGTACAGTAGGAAACTGCCTTGTAGTGCTTCGCTCTTATGATGCACGATGAAAAGGTTACTTTCTCAAAGCCTCTATTCCGCTGAAAATACATCTTAATAAACAAACATCACTTTTGACGGAATGCCGGCGCAATTCGTTTCAACGAGAACAAATTGTGATTTTATGTCCTCGTGGCGATAGAGTCTGCGACGACTGCGACCACTGTGGTTCCCCTCGTGAACTCCATGACGTGTGCGTTGACGGTATGTACGCGCCGTGTCAAATATGGATCGACTTGGTGGACTGGTGCAAAGTCTTGCGTGGGGGTCGATGCTGGAAGTGATAAGGCAAAGAGAATCAAGAGCGAAATGTTTGGTAGGCAAAAAAAAAATTGTTGGATGGGAGACGCGGAGACAGAAAGATAAAAGCCGGGAAGAATGGGATGTATACATGAAGATGGAGGCAGAGATTGATGGACTGATTGATGAACTGGCTAATTGGTACTTGACTGAGCTTGCGACATGTGTATAGAATTTTTGTAATTGGATCATCGAGCTGCAGCTCGTAGCGAAGCTGTAATTTTCAAGTGCGGCGTTATTATTGTGTAGTTCGAGTTTGCAGTTGCGAGTCAACATATATAAATTACGTAAATCTTCAATAAATTAATTAAAATGTATGAGTCGCCCTTACGTAAAGATTAAGTAGTAACACAAATGTTTTCTTTTGTAAGATGAAGTATTTTTTCTTACTTTTTAAAATATTTATACAACTTTTTTTTCTTTTTTTTTATGAAATAAATAAAAAATAACTTAAGTTCTTATTATAATTCTTATTCGTAATAAAATAGCATTGAATTCCTTTCAAAGAAATAATGGTCGAAAATCTACGCGAACTCAGGTGTATAAACAAATTCAAAAGCATTGCTTTTTATGAGAATAAAAGTCTTTGAAATCTGTGTTACAAAATAATTGGAGAAAAGTACACACAATTTTCAAGATATTCGCAGTAAGTTACTTTTCCACAAGAAAAGTCTCTTAAATTTATTTAGCTCTCGTCTACGTTTACATGATCAACTACTATGTTTTATTCCTTGAAAATTTTATTAGGCATCCGGTCCATTTTCATTTAAGCAACTTGGCTGGATTTTGTTAAATTGCAGAGAAAAACGAGACAGTAAAGAAGAGCAAGTGCATTGCGAAGCGCAGTGAGGATGTGAATAAGTGAGTAACAAAGAGAGTATCAGGCGGAAAGGTGCAACGGCAGGGGAGGGGAGGGAGCGGGGGAAAGACGTTCGAGTAAAAGTTAGGAAGAGGGAGAGAGAGAGAGAGACGTATTGAGGAGTCTTGGCATGCTACCAGTAATCTCCTTGGATCAGCATTACCGACACTACAGTTTAAGCCTCGTCGCTTCGTATTCCCTCTCTTGGCTTCGATACTCAAGTCCTCGATTCCCCTTATACTGCGCCTCCCTCTGTCTCGCTTCTATCTTTCTCTCCTATCCTATATCCGTTCGTATTCTCTTTCTATCACTTTTTCTCCCGGTACATTTTTCCCCTACCGCCGGTAGATGTATTTTTAAGTGAAAGCTAAAATCAACCTCGCGTTGATTCATGCGCAACTGATGGCTCTCTGTGTGTGTGGGTGTGCTCTTAACATTTCATGTTAATGTTATCGTTAAAAAATATGCCTCGATTATGAGTGTGAAATTTTAATAGAGACTATACGAATAGTCACTTATAAATACCTCCGTAAACACGAATGTCTTACCAAACTCGCCCATTATCTACTTAAGCACGCTTCGTATTACAAAAGCTTCCCTCGTCTATATATAATCTACTTTTCTCGCGATCGGGATGAACAATTATAACGCAGCCCCAAAAGATCCCTTCAAGCATTTCGCTCACATCGAATAGAGGTCACATTATCATCGGTTTTATTTAGCAGCGTATAGCTGAAAGGAAGCTGAAAAGTTGCCGACAAAGCGAGGATGCGAGAGGGGTATAGGAAATAATAGGAAAAGCGTCGCTCGGGCGGGACGTCGCGAACGACTCATAAGGCGGCTGCTAAGTAAACTTGTCATGTCTCGCAACCTCATTCTTTCGCGTCGCGTCGCGCTCGTTCGGCACTTTTCCCGATAATGCACAAGTTTTAGCATCGACACTTGGCGCGGGACGCATCGGCGACGATGAATAAGATGCGTCGCTCACAGCCTTGCGCCAACCCATACAGCTGATGCGAGCCATCTCGTCCGTTTTTGTTTTGAAAAAACGGGAACTTTATGCGCGCGGGAGATGTTACGCGAGGCATGTGTGTCTGTGTGTGCGTGTGTGTGCGTCTGCGCGGCTTTTAGCGGGACGCGCGTGCATTTTACGGCGTGCAGCTGCCCAAGTGATGGCTATACACATTCGGTATATAGTGGCGCTCAGCTATTTATAGTCATTCTTTGCGGTAAGAATTCAAAATTGGAGCCGCGACACATCAGGAAAATTGAACCGACAGTGTTATTGTGTCGTTATATTAAATTTCCTTACGGTGATGCATCGATGCACGTTCTACTTGTCAATATGCTAAACAAAGGGCTGCAATCGATTCACCGTCGCAACCGCGTGACACGCATTTTGAGCGCAATTTTTACAATCTTCGATGCAAAACCTGCTGCGTGTACGCTTAATACCCTACTGTACGTGTTGTCATTTCTGCAGAAATTTTACACTAGAAAGTTCTGTATTGATGATAATCAATGCCAAACTAAGAAACGCATTCGCTTACTCATTAGATTTAAAGTAAACGCACACTTAACCGTATATGATAGAGCTATATAAGAATTAAAATCTCAGTTGCCATATCGATGCACTACAATTTTCGCAATAATCCTGAAGAGCTTGGATTTTAAAGTAGCTATAAAATTTATACCATGCGCATCAGGCAAGCAATCGAAGCTGTATAAGCTAACGTCGTCTCGGTAGCGTCGCATTTTTGCTAAATCTATATATATATATATAGGTTGCAGAATCATCGGCAATTTATATAACACGTGCCGTTTGAAAGCAATGGGATATAGAGCGGAAACAGGAGGTTTTAATAAAAATGCAAATGCGATAATAGGATATGTAGCGCACGCCGACTGGAGACCAAATTTTGCGAGAGCACTGCAGCCTGCGTAGCGCATCGAAAGCGAATCAACGCTCAGCGGTTGAAGACTGGTTCCTGCGTGCACCGCGATTGGTCTCGAGCTCGTATCCACGCGTCGGTGCTAACATTTTTGGGCAAAAGGAATTGAGATACTCGGGTTTTCCACTGTAGAGCCGACGACGAATCACTATATATATATATATGAGACGTTTCGCGTTATATCCCACAGTCGAAGTTTGAGCCAGAATTTTCAGATTTTTTAAAAAGAAAAAGAACTATTTTAGACCTCCAGCAACATTAAAACTTATCAATAAGGTTTTGAATTGCTCTTTAAAATTGAATTGCAATTTAAAACTAAAATTCAAGGCTTTTAGATTTGTGACTTGTTTTTTTTTTATTTTTTAATAGCCTTGCGTGAGTTACAAGGTTGTGGCTCTGATTCCGATACAGTCTTAATCGATGTCTTTTGATCTTACCTTTGATTTGGGGTACTATAGATATGGAGAAATAAAAATGGGCGAAGATCTTTTTTCCCCATGTTTTCCTAGTATAACATCGAGTTATACAATAAAAACTTTATCCCTAATTCTCTCCACTTTTCCTGGAGTTAAAGTGACTATTTTTCTTTTTAAATCGACTTAGTTTATTATATTCTACACGATGATGGTGATGATTTCATATGTTCCTCAATCGAAGTTAATGCATTTTTTTAACGACCTATATTCTC
Source organism: Megastigmus dorsalis (assembly GCA_900490025.1). NCBI lineage: Eukaryota > Metazoa > Arthropoda > Insecta > Hymenoptera > Megastigmidae > Megastigmus > Megastigmus dorsalis. Next base: position 31,947 of record UELU01116390.1, on the reverse strand, counting down.
TCGTCCACTTCATATAGATACAGATGAAATATTTTTCCTTGCTCCGCTATAAGCAATCACAATAATGAAAGGGAGTCTCGGTAGATTTTCAAATTTAATCATCCAAGTTGACGCGGCCATGTATACTATATATATATAACCCGAGAGTCGGAAGTGGCAGCCTCCTGGCACCGACTAACCCCCTTCGATCCAATAGCACGCTTTGCATATAAACCGAATCGATGAGCAGCGCAACTGCAACTGCTTTTATTATCGGCTTCCGTCCCTCTTCCGCGCGCCCTATTCTCCTCTCTCTCTCTCTCTCTCTCTCTCTCTCTCTCTATTTACCTGCCTATAGCGTTTTCGCTTTCAGATAATTCAGATCATTTCGGCATTCCCGTGATCGCTGCCCTCCGATAGTTTAGCCGCTGTATATATATATAGGAATGTATCTGTTCCCTATCGTTGGAGAGAGGAATAGTGCCGGCCAGATAATTATGCTTTTAAGCGCCTGCTATAGTCCCGTGAATGGAAGATCGAAAGAGTATAGGGAATAGGTACGATTTATTCGCCAATATGGTCTGTAGTGATTCGTTACGTTTTCAAAAATTTCCTTGCAACAAAGGTACACCGCAGATATATTACTAGAAGAAGAGTTACAATTGTGAGAAAAACTATTTGTCGTCGAAAAGTATTTATTTGTTAAGGAAATTGCTCCTCTATCGATATACATAAACTATTATTCATTTCAAATCAAGAATCAAATTACATTGTGAACGCAAAACTATCCCATACGCATAAATACCGAGTTACAGTAGATTTCTACAACTCGTCGCGTATGTTCTAGTAACGTTTGTCGAATTTTAGTAGTGTACCGTCGTACCTCCCCCTCTCCCCCCTCCACCATACCCCATTGGTAAAAATCATTTGCGATCGAGGTGGAAATACAATTGAGAACGGCATTGACAGCTATATAGTTACCTACGCATATACGAGATTGCGTGCGTGTGTGTGCGTGTGTGTGTGTGTGTGTGTGTGTGTGTCGGTATATCGATTTATGAATTTACGGCTAGCCGCCGCTGCACAGCAGCAGAAAGAAAAGAGAGAGAGAAAGAGAGAGCACACGCGGAAGCTTTAACGAGCACGTTTACGCTTACGTTTATACGCGATGAGCAAAAGTTATGTGCAGTCTGTATTATGTGTAAGCTGGAATTCTCGGCGTGGCGCTGCGCGAGCAATTTTTTCCCTTCCAGCTTTTACGATGTCTCTCTCTCTCTCTCTCTCTCTCTCTCTCTCTGGCCTCCATCCGGTTCTTTCGCCCTCTACACGCTTCCGCGCCTTCTTTTCCTGGTGTCGCGCAGACAAATAAAAAATGTTCGCGTCCCGGAACAATTGGCCCGACATAAACAAGTGTATAAGAAGGTGTGTGTATTAACGCTTGCGGCACAATGGGGCGAAGGTATTTTCAAATTCTAAGCAAATTTCTTTCTTCCGAAGGTGCCTGAGTTCATTGTGAATGCTGCACGCGTTGTGTATATCTTCCTGACAATGGCTGCTTCTCCCAAAGTTTCTCTTTCATATAGGAACAATGGCGCTACCCTCTTTTTGATTAATTTCATTTTAGAAGGGATGGATTCGTTCGTAACGCTTCGCTAGTTATAACTAATTACATATACATCGGTTGGATTTTAGGAACATAATGGAATGTCCGATTAGTTTCGATGCTAAGCCTATGCGGATTATGCATCCGTGAAATCAATGACCAGATCAACTGTTCTCTTGCACAGAGATTCATTGCAATTTATCGCAACCAAAGGATCGTTTCTATATAAGATAATATAAGATCTTTTGAAAAGTTAAGATCTCTGCGGACCAATCTTACATCAAAGTCTGGTCCACGAAACAAAAGTATAAAAAAAACAGTAGCCCAAAGCTCTGTATAGTTAATTCTATAGAAGTAATAAACGGTATGGCGACGTACAATTGCAAAAGTACATTAATCGCGCACCGACGAGCGACGAGCACTCGCAGCATTTGACTCGAGCTACAGAGGATAAAGACCGTTGAACCTTTGTGCACTCGGGATATAGAGAGAGTGGAGAGGGTCCGGCCGCGCGGCCGCATGTGGGTCATCGGAGCACCGACAGCGACAACTGCGCCGAGGAGCCAAGGTCCCCGAGGAGTGCCTCACTTGCTCCGCGCCTATTTCGCCGGACAGTATAGCACCGCTAGAAGCAGAAGCAGCAGCAGCAGCAGCAGCAGCACGGGGAGAAGGTCGGACGCGACACTGCAGTGATTCGGCAATCCTCGCGAGACAAGTCTACCTCTCCCCTCCTCTCTCTCTACCTATCTGTATCTGGTCCTCTCCGCAGTGCCAACTCGCGACACGATGTTGTACGGGCAGTACAGCGTCAAACGTATCTCATCGGTTCGATATACGTGTGTCTCTAGGCGCAAATGATGCGTCTTTATTGCCTCCGCTGTATGTCTGTAGCTGTGGATCAGCGGTCCATCGCGAGATCGGCTCCGCTTCATGTGTGCGCGCAAAAGGCGATTCCAAGCCGATCTCGAGCCTCGACTTTAAGGTGTACAGGTATACCTGCATGCATGAAAATATATCCTAATAATGTAGAGCGATGTGACTCTTGTGCTTTTAACAGTTCTAACATGCCGTTGAGACTTCACCTTGCCAATTATATTTTAGAAAGAGAGATCTATTTTTTTTATTTTTTGTTTTTTTTTGCAGTCTATGTTCGTAACCGCGAACCGACGGAACGGCTCGTCCTCGCGCGAATAAATTTTGTCCTCGGACCCCGCATCCACAGAATAAGATAATTTATGAATTCCGTAGAATGTGTATATATAAAGATTAAAAACGTGTATATATAAAGATTAAATCTTAATAATTAATCTATTAACATTAAGAATAATCAATAATATTTTTATGCCTTTAAAATGCACAACTTGAGAGATTCGGGCTTATATGGCGTAAGAGCTTAGGGTTTAGGTAATTTTGTTTCATCTAATTGCATTTAAACGTTTCTGTCAAAGAATATTTTTCGCGATAAAAAGCTTAACTTGAGAGCATCGGTTTATTGGGTGCGAAAGCTTATAGAGATTGCTTAATTTACTTTGTATTTAGTCGAATTTACAATATAAGTATCAGAGAACCTTTTTTTTTAACGTTATAAAAGTCTCAACTTGGGAGCATCGGTTTATTGCATTTAATTCATTTATTTCGTATTTAGCTAAATTTAAAATATAAAACTGTAGAACTCTTTTGACATTAATACTCATTGAGAGCATCCGGTTATTAGGTATTAAAGCTTAGGTTTAAATAATTATTAAAAAAAAAGAAATATTTTAAATCTTTAAAATTCTCAACTCGAGAGCGCCGTGCTCATGGTTTAAGAACTTAGAGTTCGCATAGTTATTTATAAATAGGGCCAGGATTGTCAAGAATCTTATTAACTCGTTCAAATTCTCAACTCAGGAGCTCTGCGATTTTAGGCTTAAAATACTTATGGTTTAAGTAATTGTTCGCTTAAAATATACAATGCTTCATTTATTAATTAAAATAATTTCTTCTTAAACGAAATTTAAACCTAGTAAATAAATTATGCGACATTGTAATATGCTTAAGAAAAATATATTTATATAAGTATAAAATTAACAAAACAGAAAATGTTTACACTAGTTTAATGAATAAATAAATTCTTAATGTCAATGGATTAATTATTAAGATTTAATTAATATATTAATAAGGCTATTAAGTAATCATTTTTCATTCTCGTCATTAATATTTATGTACATATTCTACGCAATTTATAAATAATCTTATTCTGTGGTTGCGGGGCCCGACGACTGCTAGATACTGTTGTGGACAAGTCGGCAACTCCTTATAGGAGCCTTTTCCTGATCTCAAGACCTGAAGTCTGAACATAGCCGAATGGTGCCTTTCTGCCATCTGCAACTTCTGATATAATTCGAAATGTATACAAGCTGCAAGCTATAACCAACGAATATAGACGCATTCTATATTCGTTGCTATACTTAACGGACTAGTTGGTCATCAGCTGCATGGATCTGATAGATCCAGCGTTATATGAATGGATCCCACATTCCCACAGCCAATAAAGAAAGAATGAAAGATGTTAGTAGTCCAGCAGTATTCCTAAAGATCGCGCCAGGGGTATTAACAGTGATTTGAAAAACCATTTGATGCCATTGATGGAAATGATGGTTTGATAGCTAAGCCAACGAAGATGAACACTGAACAAGCTGAGCTATTCGTTATATAGGCATAGTTTATAATAGAGGCCTCGTGGCCATGTAAATACGAAATACTGTATGATAAGGTCATATAGATTAAAGAAGTAAAAAACATGCATAAATCACGTGCTCATTACATTCATTTAATTCTGCAGAACTGTTCTTACAATCATTTACATAAAGCGTTTTAACATTGAATACATAATTTAGTTTGTGTCATATTTTATATTTATATTTTTAAGGTATATTTTATATTAAGTAATTTCAAATAGTTTTTTGAATCACTCATGCTTACAGTAACAGTCTGTGAAATTTTAAAACGATATGGGCTTATGGATTTTGACACTACAAGTAAGAAGTTTCTAACAGGTATGTATTTTAATAGTAAAAAAAACACGTTTTAAAAACACTTATCTTTTCAATGTTTTCATAAACAATTTGCCATTTGTGAAGTCATGTTAGAATTATTGACAATCACGTTTCCTAACCTATACTTATGATTCCTTGCATTGTTTACTATGCTCATATATTTATTCTGTTAACAGAAAATAGATTAAATAATGCTGCACACAAGTAGCAGTAATTTAGTTGAAAATGTTTGGGATCCTCTGAATGTCTTCCTATGCCCAGCTGATTACAAATTTGCCATCGTAGTATTGAACCAACCAATTCTACTTCATCATGATCAAGTATTGCCTCTATGGGAAAAAGGTAATATTTATTTTAATTATACTTCCACTAGTATAAAATTCAGCTTGTTTTTATAACGACTATTATTATTAATAGCACAAGTTACTGTCACAGTTGACGGAGGTACAAATCAATGGATGGAGTACTTAGGCAGTCGAGCAAACGAGGTGTTGACTGGGCAATGTAAAAAGTACTTACCAATGCTTATAACAGGTGACATGGATAGCATATTACCTAGTCTACTAGACAAATTGAAGCACATACGAGCAAACATAATTTACACTCCAGATATAATGGAAACCGATTATACTAAAGCTCTGATTCAACTTGGGAAATATATTGCAAAACATAACATAAAAGTATTTACTTTTACTTAAAACTTATCACATGAAAGTGTTTTAAAAAAGAATGATCAATTATTAATGTTGATAGTTAAATTGCATTCATGTATTTGCCGAAACTTCAGGGAGATTGGACCAAATTGTATCAAATGTAAATACTTTATACAAATGTGATAAATTAATGGGTAACATATGGGTGAGTTTATAGAACCATTTATTATTAAGTTCAAAAATTATTTATAAAATACTGTTTTTTATTATTTTCCTAGGTAATTCAAATAGCTAGTGATTCCTTAACATGGTTGTTGAAACCAGGTATGCACAAAATAATTATCCCTGATATCGTACTGAAGAGCAAAAGTTGGTGCGCTCTTATACCATTTGGCAATTCGGATAGTTGTGTTTCAACAACTGGTCTTAAATGGAACTTAAGTATGTTTACTAATTTATAAACTTCAACTATAATAGAAGTATACGATCAATACTATACAGCTAAATATAGTTTCTTTTAAGTAAAGTACTAATTGAAAATATTTTATTACAGATAAAACTTGTATGAAGTTTGGTGAGCTTATTAGTACTTCGAATACTTATAATGGTGAACCAGAAGTGACAGTTGTCACTGATGCTCCAATCATATGGACTATGGGAATTGAGTCACTCACAAGGAGTAATGAATCATAATTTTATGTAAAGTATTTTTATTAGTAAAAATTTATTCATGACAATTATATTATGCTATTATAATTGTAAATAGTTGAAAGAATAATGGTGATTGAAAGAAAGTGCAGTTTATATATTAGTTGATAATGTAAAATTTTCAATTGTAAAAAGTAACTATTTTAAAAACATTTTATTTGTATATATAAAAATGAAATATTGAAAAGATAATTCTCTATTAAAGCTACAATAAAGAATACTTATTTCATAATAGTTTACGGGTGCTAATAAAAGAAATTAGATTTAATATTGCATAAAAAGTTTTTAAATGAAGTAGTAGCTTAGAATACACCAAATAATTTTTCTTAGTACAATTTATTTTAATAAATAATGTATCAAAATTATTCATATGATTAATTTCAGCTAATATGTCTGTAACAATTCTTATTACCGATTGTATAATTTGAAAAAAGTGATTTGATTTATATTTGCTATTGGTTTATAAGTGACCTAAATAATAGTTAAGCCAAATTACATAAATTATACTTTTGAAATAGTTATTTGTAAATAACTTATTAAAAGTGATAGTAATGAAATGAAATTATTATGATGAAAACAAAATTGTAGTAAATTTTGGCAAAATAAAGTACAAGATGTTAATATGGATCATTATCACATCTATCAATTATTTATATGGGTATTAGCGATGTTTTTTTAATCGTCACTATGTAAATACACAATCATTTGAGCCAAAATAGGAGATTTCTATTTTTTAAAGGTATAATAAATGTGACCACTTAACAACGATGTATGGATTTTAAATTCTATTTTGTAAAGAAAATTTGTACATTAAATTACCATTTTCAATCAAGTAAATTGAAATATTAGACATAGTTTAATTATGCCTTATACTTCAAATTTAACTATAGCTTACAATAATTGCAAGTGTTAATAAAGTATGATGTGCAATTGCTGAAACATATTTATGACAGATTTATAAAGTAATTGAGACGACGATATTAAATATCCTGTAGTAGGAAGTAAACCGATATATGGCAATTTTCTAATCTTTTCCTTTAGAGCAACAAGTGTTTCGATTGCATTCAGTTCGGAGTAAGAAAATTCTTCCGATCGTCGCAAGAGATATAAATTAATTATTTGGTATGCAGTAGAATCGTAAATCCACTCAAGATTAACGTGCATAATCTAAATTCAAATTACTTGACTCAGCGGCGAACCCAACGCGGTAAATGAAATGCTAAGAATGTAGTTAATTTTTGTTCACTAATGTCTCACCTACTTTAGAAATGTATAAGAACTGTAAAGCGTTATAAGCTCGGCTAAGACGTGAAACTGTGAAGTGTAATCGATTCGTCTTTAAAATGCTCAAAAGCTCCCAACAGCTTTCCATCGAGCCGCCAAATCAATGACACAACAGGGCTATCATCGCTGCTTTCTCTCTCTCACGTATATTCATAACATTACATGCCCGGTACATATGAGGTGTACTTCCCTCTGCGCATCAGACGAGAGCACCTATAGCAGCAACAACGTCTCCGACGGCTCGGCCTCCCCGCAACGTTCAAACTCCAAGCGGAGTTAACGGAGCGGCCGATCGACGGTAAGTACTTACACATAACCGCGAGAGGTGCGATATTCCACTCTCTCGACGAGTTGGACTCGGGCTGGTACCGGGGGAGGTAGGGGGTAGAACGAGCCAAGAGAGAGAGAGGGAAAACGCGATACATGTATACGTGCATGCCCCAAGGCGATCAGCTGTTACAACTGTTTACACTCGTCGGCGGCGTGGCAGAGAGTCGCGGCGGTGGGGTCGGCAGTGGCGGCTCCCCGCACACTCGCTCCTGTCGTCTTTACCGCGTATATCGTCGTATCGTGTCGAGGTGGTCGTCGGCAACGTCGTCGTCTCTCTCTCTCTCTCTCTTTCTCTTTCTCTCTCCCTCTAGTACGAGCTCTCTTTCTCTCGTCGGTCGTCGTTAGCGCGTCGCGCGCGCGGTCAGTAGTATAGCCAGTAGCTCGCTGCCCATCTGACCGGCCGGCCGCGATCGGCCTCCCTATACCGTACGAGTGGTGCAGCTCACTGCACTTTTTTTTCTCCCCCCTTTCGCGTTTTTCTTCTTCGCATATAGTTTTTCTCCTTTATCGTTCTGCCCCCCGTTGCCGCCGCCTTCCCCCTCGTTGCCGCCGCGCCTGTTTGCAGCTCCTCTATTATATCCGTGGCTACGCTCACTTCGCGACTGTTTATGTTTTTCCGCGGCGCGTCGTCGTCGTCGTCGCCGTATACGCATTGTGTGGTGCCATGGTGACTGGTAGTTGATTGTTGCTGAGCTGCGCGGCTGTGCCCGAGGAATCCTGGCGAAACGGAGAGCGCTGGAGGACTTTTGCGGGCTTTTTCCTTCCGAGGTTTTGCCGCAAACGCCGCTGCGTTGGGCCCTTTACTTTTTCGAGCGGTGAGTCTCGCTCTCTTTTCTTCCGGTAACTCTTCTTCCTTTTTTTGTTTCTTTTACGCCTACCTTCGTGTATTTTGATTATTGTGCAGTTCGCGGTGGCTCGAAAGAAGTGTAGATAAGTCGTTTTGTAAACCGTAGGTTAGCCCGGTAGTGATAGTTTATCTGGTCTAAAGTCATGTCTGCAATGTTAAATTATCTTCGCTCAATTGACATTTTGTTCAGTTACGTAGAACTATACTTTCCTTTCCTCGTAAATTCCGTAATGTTGAAAGGTTATTTTGCGTTTTAAATTTAGAAATACGTTGATGTAATAAACTTTCCGTAAGCTTTAAAACAATGTTTTCCGACTATTGTTTTATTTGCAATTTTTTTCAATTTTTCATGCAGATGTAAAAAAATATTTTTTTTTGTGTGGATTTTTTATCAACTCTTACATATGAAATTCCGAAATAAAATTTGAATAATGTTTTATTGGAAAGGCTTTTCACATACACATATATATATATATATATATGTAGACATTGCGATCCATCAACTTCAAACTTTTGACATGCAATCATTTTTTTAATGCTGTTGAAAAATGTAACAATATGATGAATACATAATTCATCAAACTCTTTCCTATTTTATTTAGGTATGTACGTAATTAATTTACAAAAACATTGCGTAAACTTGAGTAGTGAGATTCTTTCAATCCTGAATTTTAGTTACATATGAACAAGAGTATTATGACAAATCACTTTCCTTCAAATGCGTCAGATACTTAAATGAAAGTGTATTTTCAATTTAATATTTTTTAAACAAAAACTAAAATAAATTCGATAAATAGTAAAATGTAGATTTCCTTTTCTTCACAGCATAATTAAGCATAATGAACCAAACCCTTTGGACAAATCGGCAGTTATGCGAAACGTATTAAAATGAGTTATTATTTGCTGGCAGTTATCGATGCAATTGAATTTTTATCCTCGTATAGTTTGAAATTGGTACATAAACCTATATTGGCTCTTATTATTCGAGCCATACTTTACGATTTGTATGGAACTCAATGAAGATAAATCGAAATCAATCTACTTGTGTTCAGAATGGCAATTGTGTATTATAAATCGTTATTGAAACGGTTGTTTTCGGTTTAATTGTTATTCGGTATAGGTATGGTGACATAATACCACAGCTATTTTTGTAAATAATTATGATTTCAAATAATATATTTTACCAGTACCTTGGCTTAAAAATATCATAAACATAGTTATGTGAAAAATAAAAGTAAGGAATAAAATCTGTAGTTTAGAGTATTTAAAGCTTTTATCTCTACGAATGGCCCTATATTTATCGCGATAATTTTTTCCTAACCAAATAGTAATTGTGCGAATAAATTACTGTATTGTGCATTTAGAATAAAAGAAATTTATTGTTATACCATGAATAGCTGTTATATTCAAAGCATTATTAATGCTGATTAGCTGTACATTTCGGACAAAAAAAAATGTACTTGTATAAGAGTTTTTAATTGATAATGCACTACTTTGGATTTATAGCGCTGTTATCTAAAAAATTAAATCAAATGATAACGAAGTTACATAAAAAAAAATCTAGTAGTAACTTTTTTAATAAGAAATGCATCTCTAGGAATTTTAACTAGGGTTGATATATATATATATATCAAGCAGTTTACGACTGGTGACATGGAATATATATATACAAGTACAGCCACGCGCACACACACAGAAAGAGAGAGAACCATGCACACGGCGGGTAATTTCTAAAAATAAGACATTTCACTTTCCGAACTCGCGAAGCACACACGTAATAATGGTCCGCGAGGAAAACTCGCCATAAAGAAAATGTTTAGCTAGGCTAAAGTTTTTCATTGATAAAAGTGGCCTAAGTGGGACTGGGGTGCGTGGAAAGCGGGAAACTAGAGTTGGCCGCGGTCACGGAGGAGAAATTCGAAGAATGCACTCGGAATTTCAGGGCCACGAGTGTAAGTATATCGGAGAAGGAAGGAGAGAGAAAAGGCGTATTCGAGGAAAAGCGATAGAAGTCAGCTGCGCGTAACATGGACATTGTGTCGCGGGCCGAGCTGACAAAGGGATCGGTTACGTGCGCGCAGGACTCGTCAATTAGTCGTTTTAGCGGTCCTTCCTACGTCTCATCCTTTGAGGAATCCATCGACTAACGGCTTCTTTGTACAGGATTATATATTTGTACTATTGTGAGTGCTTGAGAAAGCTCTTCCGAAGCTTTTGAATTTGAGAGCTGAAACGCGTCTTCGTGGAATGCGATGTCTGCAGCTATAATTAACTGGATCGGTAACAAAAGAGTCATAAACTTGATGCTTATATGAATTGAACGATATCTTATTAAATTGTGAAAATTGACGATTCCATTCAAGTTTAAAACTCATTGAATAATCATTTATGAAAATTTATGATATCTATAGGTCATTGAGCTCATTTTTTAATGTACTGTTCATTCAAATCTGATTCAAAGCCACGGTGAAAGCGTTACAAACAATAGAAATTGTCATTAATAAGTCTTTTAGGCCTTATTGGGTCATGAATTTTAATCATACGCTAATTTAGAAATTCATTAATAACTCGAAAGATAATGATTTAATATTTCATAGTATATTATCAGTTCCAGATCAATTGCTAAACTGATTATAGAACCTTTAATCGTACAAATGAACGCTTATGGTACAATTAATTACCAATAATAAAGATACGTAAATAAAAATGTATCGAAACTAAGTTTTTTCTGCAAGAAAGTTTCTTAGCATCGATGATAGTCGAGCAAACGTATTATCGATAGTATTTTTAAGTCTTATCAGATCCGGTTAACCCTGTGATACGATGGCATTTCAATCAGAAGGTCACTATTCCATTTATCCCTTTCAAATAACTTTTATTTACTCCATACAGGTTGTTCCAGTCTCCCTGTATTTTTTTTGTTATTTTCTTATTTTTATGAAGTGTATTCAATGACTTTCGGTCAATCCTTCAAAACTCGAAACATGTTTTTTTATGCACCGTTATATGGTTAAAACGTGTCCACGCAAATGGATTTACCTATAAATGAAGTTCCGCATTCGAACGCTTTTGTCTGTGAAAATGACATTTTCTAACTTTTTAACTTATCGAGTATATCTGTTCAAGCGGATGTTGTAGTCGTTACCATATTATCAAAAATTATGTGTTAATTCTGAATATTGTTTTATCAACACAGATATTCTGACTTTCTATAAATGAAAAATTTATAAAAGTCCATAATTAACTTCATTTGATAAGAGTTAGTCTGATTAGTGAACGGTAATTTAGCGAATAAAACGTGAATTTGAAAAGAGACACTAATAGTGTAATGAACAGTTAGTCAATTGCCAAAAACACTTTAAATTTAAGTAAATTTTAATACAAGTTGTATTCCTACGAATAATTTACTCAAAATAATTAGCTGTTGGGTATGCCAGTATTGAACATATATATTTTAATTAATCAATTATATCTATTTTAAATATTATTCTATTACGTGCATTACCGTAAGATGTTGTTTCGTAAGACTAAATTAAATATAGACGAGAGTCCTACTGATCCAATCTATCTAATCCAATCTTAGCCATTTAGTCTTTTTTTTTTGTACAGCACTTCCCAGCTAATTTAATGCTCCAACACCTATACGATAACGTGTATATACGGGCGCGAGGCTCTGTTGGGCACGATTATAAATAAGGTGACGAGCCGCGGGTATCGATTCCTTCAGCCGAACTCAAAAATAAAGGTGCAGCCAGAGAAAGAGCGAGCGAGAGATTGATCGATTTTTATTAGGGGCATCCGCAAAGTATAACGACCCCATTCCACACACGTCGCCGTCGATAAAGTATAAGAATATTTCCTAAAACAGCAATACAGTTTAAATCTAAAAACAGTATGACCTAACTCCGAAGAAAGTGCAGTTGGCTTGACATTGTGACTTTGTTCGAGTGGACACAAATTCGGTCTGTCGTATGGTAACGTTTCGGAAAGTAGAAGAGCACCGCGGTATATTATACGTAAAGTAATGAAGCAGAGAGGGAGAGAGAGTGAGAGAGTCTTTAGCGATGCGATATGCAGAGCAGAGCGCATGTGGCCGCGTGCAAAGAAACGACAGCTCGAGACACAGGAATATATGCGAAATATATGTATAGTCTCAGCCGAGAGAAAGAGAGAGAGAGAGAGAGAGAGAGAGGGGAGAGGGGATAAACTTCTTTGCCCTCGGCGCATTTCGAAGTCGGCCACAGCGAGTCGACGACGGTGACGCTATTCAGGCGCCACCGCCGTCGCCGACTTCTGCAACGACTACACACAAGTGTGCAGCGGCTCGCTTGCATATATGCATCGTGGCCGCGTGCCACGGAGTGAGAGAGAGAGAGAGAGAGAGAACAGAGCCCGCAAGAATTAAGCGTACACATACGATATTGCAGACGGAAGGGATGAAACCGGCGGTGGTCGACTGACCCTTTAACGGTTCGACGCTCGCACGCCAATTTCCACACACACACACACACACACACACACACGCACACATACAGATATATAAATATGTATACGTAATTGGTTTGCTCGTTACGCTGTTGGCGACACGTGTTTAAGCACGCGAGTTCTGTGCGCTCCTTTTTCCCCGCAGTTGCCACGGGCTGTACGCGCGGAGAAAACACGATACTGCCGAGCTTCGATTTCAATGAGCGCGCTCCGACACTGTCTCATCCTCGTCCTCGTCGTTACGTCATTATTTCCCCGGTCTAATGGGACACAGATGCGTATATACGTTAACAATTGTATCGCGCTGACCTATCTTTCTCTCTCTCTCTCTCGCTCGCTCTTCGTTTGGCTGCGCATGCACGCGCGCGCGCCGTCATTTAGATGTTTCAATACGTGCGTGCGCGTTTCGACATTTCTTTCTTTCCTCTCGATGCATCTCGATGATTCCATTGAGTCCGCGAGTTACAAATTATGTATCTATAGGTGTGTACCGATCACTGAATATTTGTTACAACTCTGAATTTCGAAAATATTATATATCTGTTGATTTTTTAATTGTTATCTGCAAAATAGGAAACTCATTTTATTTTAATTTCTAAACATTAACTATACAAATATTAAAAAATTTGTTTCACTGTTTAATTGAGCTTGAAAAGGACTGCGACAAACTGAATAGCTTTTCTAGTGGATCTAGGGCGTTATTTATTTATAAATGTAGACCAGAAAAATTTGGATATTTCCTACTGTGCAATTAACGGTACCGATGATTTTTAAAACTATCTGTTGATAATATTTATAATCAACGATTATGAGATTAGTTTTCACTTATGCAGTTTCAACAACTATTTTCATTTAACGGTTAATCGGTTAAAATTAATCTTTCAAATAACTTTAAATTAAAATTGTTTGTAGCATAAAGATTGAAAACATGTGAGATGCAGAGGGAGAAACCATAAAAATCTATAGTTAGATTGGATTACATAGTCGAGTAAAATGGTGAAATTGTAATTGATTTAAAAGCATACAATCATGTCAATAAATCAGCCATGTATATTTTAAAGTTGATGCAGATGTTTGGACTAGGAAACAGACGCAAAACCACAAATAGAGGAAATCAGGGTTAAGGTAAACCTAACATATCCGGGATACATTTCTTCTAATAGATAATTAGAACTAATTACGATAAATATTTACTTTTTACATCGCTGCACCTATTAGTGTATACTCATAAAGAGCAATAATAAAGTTTTATAGTCAATAATTGGTTAATTATATAGTTGCTAAATTTTCTATTTCACCGTCTTAAAAGTAAAAAACTTTTATGACAGTGATTTACGTTTTTTTAAAAATACAATCGTATAATCACCATCCACACTTTACTCAATATGACTGTAATAACCGATGACTATTACAACTAATACTACAATCAATCACTATACTTTAAGACATTATCGTTGTTTCAATTACGCACTATTTTCCACAATTAAAATAACAAACATTTTAAAAAAGTCTCAGAAAGATACATCGAAATAATTGAAACTAGATTGAAAGCACGTGCTGAAAATACAAAACAAATCCTGTCTAAGCTCATTCACGCATTCACGATCCAGAAGGTACCTTCAATCCAGCTAAAGTGAAAAATCGCTCGACGCTCTAAGCAGCAAAACCGCACCGAGGTAGCGGCTCTTTCACTTTCAATGCTCCGCGACCCAGTCGATGTAAATGCCCGCACGCGGTCTTACCATTATATACTGTAAATATATATATGTATATATGTGTGTGTGTGTGTGTGTGTGTGTGTGTGTGTGTGTGTGTGTATTCATGAAAAAAAAATATAATGACAGGTGTTAATTGTGTCACGAGCAAGTGATGGTGCAAAGTGTAACTTAATTACTCCACGAAAGGATCGCCCGGTAGAGGGACTCTGTATAATGTACTGCGACGACCTATAACGATTAGCTGGAACATGGGTCAAGACCAGATAAAATTGTTTTCGGCCGGTAGCGCACGCGAGGCCGCGAATCCATATACCGTGTACAACGCGATGGGAAATTAATGCTCTAGCCTTTCTTTTAATTAAAACGGAGAGGTGTCGCGATTATATTGCTCGCCAGCACGGAAGGTTTTTTTTATATCGATGCGGCGCGGCGCTATAATGTTTTGCGCGTCTAGGCCCCTTGGGTCATCCAGACTCGAGAGAATAGAAAGTTCCAGAGACATTAGCCGTGAAGAATTTTGAGAATTTGGAAATTTATAAGAGCAACCGGTTTCTATATAGGTTTTAGAGAGGGATTTGCAAATGATGTGCCATTCTGATGATTGCGAGATTTTTCTTGAATAAATTTAGTTGGTGAATAACAAGCGATTATTGCGATGAAATGTATTTAATTGGCGGCTAACGTTTGTAGTTTCATTAAGCGTGTATACACACGTTGCTTAGTCGGAAGAGATAAACAGATTTTCGATGCACAATTTATTTTACTTACAGTGCCTCGAAGACTTTGACTCGTCGAGTGAATCTGCTGAACGGCTAGTTTTTGATAAATTTATTAGAACACAACTGCTGGCACCGAGAGATATCGCATAAGCAGGGGCGAAATGAGAATACGAATGCAACTTGTTAATCTTCGCGATGGTGGTGATCTTTTTTTGCCTGTTATATCATATTCAATATCAACCTTACGCAATAATCTATATGTGCAATCATGAAACCAAAGATTATACAGCTTGAATAAGTTCAAAGCTGCTTTATTAAAAGTTGGCTCGATTGATTTAATGCAAATAGAATTGATAATATGGCACAAGTCTGGCATTAGTCTTGCCAATGCACGCTAAATTTGCGACTTCCAGATCGCCAGGCCAATTCCTTTTATACTCGAGTTAGCTATACTGGCTCATTATGAACAAGACTAACCTGCACTTTCTTCGTTCCTTTAAATCAACAAAATAAAACAGTCTTTCTCGCAAAAGATATTCATGGATTGGCTAATAGAGTAAATAATCGATACAATAATTACTTTGGAATTTGTAAATAATATAATAGGAAATTGCACGACTAAAAGTTTTAATTGCCAAATAATTCGTGCTCTCGCGCGGCATCGTATTTATTTGTTATTGCTGTATACGATATCTCGCGGTTACGTTCATTTTAGCTGCCTCGCCAACTTCACAATTCACTTTCTATTACAGTCCAAAGTGATTTGGTTCTTCAGGTTCCCTCGAACCCAGCGTTTCCCTCGCTGAATATTTTATATATTTTTTTTTTCTTTTTGCCGACGGTCGTTATCCGATCGATGGGACACAGCTCGAACTTAGCTCACAACAGCCTGCGCGAGCGAATCGGAGCCCAGACTTAAGCCAATTAATCGACCTCGATCTTCGCCCGATGAATTTACTAAATACGTGTTCGTATAGGCAAATGCGACTTGCTCTGTGCGCGCACGGTGATGAGATTTCCTTCTCGTGTAAGTTGCACATTTGAACCGATGACTCTTGCTTGTTTGCATAATGCAGAATTTAGAGTCACGCACTAGCCACGGCATTGGACGTCGTAAAATCAGAATAGCTAAGATTTTTAGAGCGATGCGTAGTTCTCCGAAAATACAGGGCTTTTCCATGTTTTAGTTGTGGTTTTTAATTTGTGTTGTTTATTATTATGAAATCGCAATATAAGAGATATTAATCCTGGTAATTTACAGTGAGGTTTGTTGAGAAATAATGGATGTCCTCTATTTATAGATTGTTTGAAATGTTACGAAATGTTTGAAGGATATGAGATAAAATGATTAAATGCTGTTTATATTTTATGTTAGTCAAGCTGTTGAAATGTAATTTACAGTTATTTCTAGTGTAAATTGAATAGAAACAACTATTCGAATTGATCGACGGACTCTAATCTTTTCAACGATTACGCGTAAACGATTTATTGCTGATTATAATGTCATTTAACAATAAAACCATAAATCGATAATCCTTAATAAAATAAAATGAGTCAAAATTCAACAGTGATGTTTGATGGTATCTTCATACTTTCGACCTTCTCTTTGAAGATGTCAAGGTGATGCGCCAACTGATAATCATAATGCACACTAATTACGCTAAAAAACAGCGTCCTTTCATATACGCATTTTCAGCGGATGTGATTTTTCCATATCGCATCATTCGCATCTGACGTAACTAGTGCGTATTGTATAGCCATTAAATTGCTTTTCGAAAATTAATCCGATATGGTAATCACAACTGCCTGATTATTAATGCATTATCAAGTATACGTTCGCGTAGATAATTTTTAATGTTTTTGCAATCAACAACCGGTTTGGAAAATTGAAAACTTGTTCAATTAAAAAACGAATTATCTACCATTGTTTTCTGATTCATACCGTTTAAAAAATCGTTTGTGTGAAAATTTTTTGTCGATATTACAAAATTATACTGAAAATTTTGAAAATACTTATAGTTAAGTTCACAGTTTTATGTACATTGACACAGAATGAAACGACATATACATACATTAATAAATTACATTTACGTTACTTGTATTGTAAACGCATAACGCGTGCAGGCAAAACTCCGGCGAGGGATGCTATCATCATGAGAAATATGAATATGTGATTTCGAATTGCTTCCATGAATGATCAGGTGAAACACGAACAAAGACATTGAAAGCATATACATCGATCATTTCTATTGAATATTTCCTGCGAATATTTCCTAACCGAGAAACTAATTATAGAAAGAAACCCTCCCTATTCCTAATAAAAGGCGCCCACGTATATCCAACCCTCGTGGAACACACAAAAAAAAAAGTCTCGTGGGCGCATACACACAGAGACATCCAGGGTCACTGGTCGGCGGGCAAAAGCCTTTGACCCGATTTCAGAGCAGAGCGCGATCACGTAAAACGCACGCGACTCTTTCACGCCGACTCTCGTAAAAGGATTTTTAATCGCTCTAGCCGTGTAAATAACAAAACAACAAAGCCGCCCTTCCCCTCCCGGTTACACCTGGAAAAGCACAGTACGCGCACAACTATGCACATAGTATACGGCCGTGTGAATTCGTTATTGCGCACACGACAACGAGAGCATCCGTTCTACGTTAAAAAAGAAAAAAGAGAAAAAAAGGAAAAATAAACGAGAGAGAAGAACAAAAAGAAGCAACAAAAGTCCCTCCCATTATGCTCGCAGATGTCGTGCGCGCTCGCAGTGTTTTGCGGCCGAAGCCGTAAAAGAAGGGAAAATAGAGAGAGTGAGAGAGAGGGAGACAGAGAGAAGCTTGAAGGGGTCGCACGGGGCGAGCTTCCGCGAATGACCGGAAATAGCGAGTTGCGATACCTTTCGATTCTATATCGAGCGCCTCTGAGGTATTTTTAGTTCATCGTGAATATAGGATGCGTGCGTTGTTCGCATAGTCCCACACACGCCTGTCTTTAAGTGTGTATATTTTCTTTTTTCTTGTTATACGGGGCATTTTGCGTGAAGTGGGCCGCTGAAATGCTCTTCTTTTGAGGTGACTTGTGGCCACACGTGACGCAGTTACTGACACTGACCTAACTTAAAAATACTTTATTGTCTGCTTTACGTTGTAAATTAGTCCCTGTGCTTCGCTTTGACATTTAACGGGATAAAAATGCTACATCGTGATTTTTTAGCTATTGAAGGCGATCGTAATATATTACACTCCATACAGGCATTTAAACTTTAATGTTTGACAAATAACGAGGCATTTTACGACTATGTATACATATTATTGGAATATGGAGTACAACTTATTTATATGCTTAGCGATGATTTAATTAACAGAAAAATCTCAATAAATTGGCTTTATTTCACGCCATTTTGTATATGCAAAGATTCGTTAAATATTTATAAGCAATCAATAGCATCGTGTGACTAAAAAAACTCGATATTTTTTGTTCTTTGCATAATACACGTCACTTATAAGTTCTTTCATGTACAGCCAGTCAGCCATAACAATTTTACTGATCTTTTTGCGAACCCATTGTAAATTTGCCTAGCATGTAGGATTTTTTTTACGGCCAAAGCAATAAAAGTACACCAAGCGAGTCATTGTACCTTACAGAATATTTATTATTACTTAAAAAGAGTAAATTGAGATATAAAAGAAAGTACATTATTTATAAGCAATCATACTACTTGAATATTTCATGTGGACCGAATAAATCGTTTCTTAGAAAAAAAATCGCTCTTCGTAAAATTTAATGTACAAATAATTAAATAAAAAGTACCTAGAACAAAAATGTGTAATAGTATTTCTCCAGAAACTTATTTATTTATATTATAAATAATGATTTTGGCCAGCCATTTTTAAGGTAATACAAAAAAATACGTAAAAATTAATAGTGCAGTAATGGTTACTTATGAGTTGTTTGCAATGCTAAATAAACACTTATTTCAAGATCCATTAAATGCAAGTAAATATATAGCTAAAGTTAATTTGAAATTTTTCGCGTGATGCATTACGATATTTAGTTTGCATTCAAATAAATGATTCATCAAGTTTGAAATATGCATTTATTAATACGTCACCTGCTGTCATTTGCATATTATCTGCTGAAAAATGTTTATAACTCAAACGTTTTTCTTTTAAAAAGAAACTAAAGTGCTTGAAAAGTTAAGCAACAAAAGATTTTTTTGGTTGTTATTGCACTAAGAACAATATTTATTATCAAATTTATAAAAATAAAAAACACATATATAGTAAATCAATGAATGATGGCTTTAAAAATGACATAAGACAAGCCAGAAATATCTCTACAAAGTACATATAGATATTTTGGACAAGATGGTAATCTGTAGAAAAAAGGAGTAAGTATTTGTACGATCGATACTTGTAAAGATTTCGGAGGAGATTCCGATAGGAAAAGATAAAAGTCATGCCTATTAACAATGCAAAGTGTATACACGTGATTAATTGATGCTCGCAGAGATAAGAGAATAGACAGAGATCACGATATGACACTATTATATTCCCAACTTGCATTTGTTTAACCTACATGTAGCTGTGCTCTTTTGTACATTCCTCTAAATTGTATCAAGCAACAAAATTATTATTCGAACGAAAATTCAAATCCACTTAAAAAAATGTCACCGAGATCAAACATTCCAGCTCCTAGAAGTTTAACGAATCAGACAATGAAGCACATATTAATTTCAATGAAGGAAGGCTTTGGCAAAGCGACATTCGCAATTTGTGCCCCCAACCATTCTCATTGGCGCGCCGCTGAAATTGTGTCAGAATAATTGTGCTTTCTTCATCGAAAGGCGAGCTCGCACACATACCCACACACACACACACACACACACACACACACGTACACATCGAGGGAGTGGAAAATTCCCCGTTGTAAATTTAATTGAGGAATCTGTCAAGACTGCAGGGCAGCTTGCGCGCCTCGTCGAGTTCCGAGTGCCGTGTCGGTTTAGCGGCACTTTGTGCGGATTACGCGTATATAGTCGAGAGCTCTATATCTCCCGCGTGACTTCATATATGCCGTCCCGTGCACTATGTCTCTCTCGAGGTCTCTCTCGCTCTCCCGTGTCTCTTTGTCCCATCCAGCAAGTGCTAGACTGCTCTTCCGACTAATTCATGCAGCGCTCTCTCGACGTTACTATGGTATTCGTCTTTCTCGCGCTCTCGCTCTCTAACTCGGCCTCTTATTTCTTGTTCAATCAATGGAGCAAACATCGTTACACATTCCTCGTGGAAGGCCTCTTGTGCTACGCAAAGGCGTGTGCGTGTGTGTGCGTGTCGGCGTGTGTGTGTGCTGCGTGCGCGCGTACACAGTGCGGCACACGTGTAATGCGAGAAATGAAATTCGAGCCTCTTGGCTTTCAGAGGCTCAGCGCTGATGTATGCCGGCGGCCGCTTTTAGCTCCTCTTTTTCTCTCAGCTCTCTGTCGCTTTTCCTATCTTTCAATGCGGATCGTGTGTGTGTAAAATCTTTGTCAGCCGGTGGTATAGATGCACTGTTTGCTTTAGTGCTCGAGTATTGAACGCAGCGATGCTCGTAATCGACTTTTTCTTTTTCTTTATTTATGCGGCGTCGGGACTTCCGGGATCGTTCACCCCCCTGCTTATCTTTTTTAGCTCCCCTTAATTTATGCCTTGTATGGAGAACCTATATGTATTGAATTTGAGAATACCAACATTTATAAAGAAACGTGCAGTGACATACGATGTGATCATTCTGATTCGTGATAAACGAAAGATGGAATTCTCACATTTGTTCGCATATCTCATTTCTGTCGTCGTACTGGTGATTGTCCTTCAAAATAAATGAAATTAAATGTAGCGCAATTTTAAGCAGTTTGTGTCTTCACCTTTTCGCCTTCGGTTTCGTGACATCATCTCAACACATTATGTAATTGAGAAAAATGAGGCTACGTTCTAATGATATTAATTATAAATAAAACAGACCAGTGGAATTATCTAATTTCGCTTCTTTAAAAAACCTCGCAACATTTTTACCCAATGCACAAGTATAGCTTTGATAGTAACAGTCACCTTGTTTAAAAAACTATTCTGTTTAGCTTTATGTACAAGAGATTTTTTCTTTAAAAATGATTGCAAAACACGTCCAACTCTCGCCATATTTTACATAAGTTACAAAAAGTCTATACGCACGATAATTTTTCAATAAAATAATTTTATTTGCTTCGTTTAAGGAGTGTTTATCCTCTTTGTTTGTAGGTCGGAGCCTCCTGATAAGCACAATCGAGACGTGTACTTGAATGTTTATCAGTGCAGTATGTTAAGCTTGTCTATTATTATTCCGTGCATGGGTATACATTATAATTAATTATTTATTGAAACCTTTAAATAATAAAAGGTGGATTCACAATCACGAAAGCAAATACAAATTAATGAGCTCGGAATACTTTTTAGACACGCAGAACTGAAAGTTCATGATGAACGCAGTACCTGCGCATCATTATAATTTTAAGTGTGCGTATCTATTAAAGTTACTTTTTTGAAATAATAAACTTTCTTCGAGCTTATACATATAAAGAAATATTATAGTTGTCAAGCTGTAATAACATAGTTTCAACCGGCTAAAATATAAATAAACGTAAGATATAATTTAAATGTTACAACTGAAACTCCGTCAAACTAAAGCCTTGGCATTTGGGAAATCATCTATGATGGGTCTCGTACTTTTCGAAGAGGATAGTAAGATAAAAGAAAGATCAAATATATTTTCTGTTAAGCACATCGACAAGGAATCTCGGGGCATACAAACGTTCATTTGATGGCAATAGGGTCGACGCCGAGGATTATCCTATTCGCAGATCAAAGATACGATAGTGCGAGACGTGACTAGACTATACTCATGAGCTACCTCAGTGGATATTTCTTGTATTTTTTTTTCTTCTTCGCGTCTTTATCTTGTATTTTATGCAATTTCCAATTGATTCGTCTAATTGTACGATTGCCAGTCACAATGTAGTTCGAAGACTCGAACAATCATTTCCTTGATGCACATTGGATATATATAGCCACTTATAAAACAATATTGCAGTAGCTTGATTTATGATGATGCAACGAATTCAAACCGTGTTTTCTGTTATCTAATATTAATAGGTATCCGGTTAATTCAATGCATTTGACGAATCGTTGTGTCACGAGTTCATTTGTTCAAATGAGATTCGATCTTTGTGCTATCCTCAAAAAATGCTTAGCACTGTTATGAAAGTGTCTCTCCCCCACCCCCCTTATCTTTCTCAAGATTTACGAGGCAAGTTCCGCGAGCTAATATCGCACCCGCAAAATTGTCCAGGTTCGAGTAGCACGTGAAAGTGTTCAGCTCGCCTCCAAAGTAAAATTCACACTTTGCGAGTAATAAAATCATCGTATATCCAACGGAGATAGACTCTCTCGCTCATAAAACCGACGCTCTCAGCCACCCAGACAAGCATAGAGAGATAAGTAGGGTAGGTACAATATATAGTAGCGCGTGTGTGTGTGTGTCCGGGGAAGGAAGCTCTCTCTCTCTCTCTCTCACTCTCACTCTGTCGAGTAGTGCAGAGAGTCGGTCGGTAGCGCGCCAGCTGTCCATATGGTTATTAGGGTCACTCAGTCGCTGATTGCCGCCCAAGGTTCTTGCTGTTTAGGCATTTCGTCTGTCGCCTCTCTGCGCCCGTATTACCGAAGAACTCGCGAGCGCGCGCGTGTGGTGGGTATTATGGCATGGGACGAGAGCCAAGCGAACGCTGACTTTGGACGCGCCGTCGTCAATTCACGTTTCTCCGTCTCCTATTGCCTTTCGTCTTCTTCTTCTTCTGTTTCTTCAGCTTCTGCTTCGTCGGCAAGAGATATCTTCGGGAGAGATGGATCGAGACTGACTTTTTGCTCTCTTTTATATCGACGGTATAACGTGGAACTGCAGAAGAGTGAGAGATTTGTACGCGTAGGAAGATTTGCTTCCTTTAGCGTGATTAATTTGCGCGGGCCCCAGTGTCCGACACGGAAGTCTACGTTTGTTATTGCTATAGATCCGTCGTTTCTTTCAGATGAATGACTTCCTCGTGTTTCTATAAATTTACTCATTGTGGAAATAATGGAATTATAATAGTTATAAAACGATCATACGTCAAATGTATCTCTTCGAATGAAATCAAAAGCTTTTATCTACGTCATGTATATAAGTATAAAAATAGTTCTTTCAGCATATGCTCTGAAACTTTTATATATATGTGTCTGCGCGCTTAAATCGTCTTCCTTAAGTTACAAAAGAAAAAAAGCATCATTTCTCAAACAACCTACTGAAAAATTTATCAATCTGTCAGTGTGCAGAATGTGTAATATTTTCTGTGTCTGCAGTCTTTAATCGAGGAAGTTGGTGCTTTCTTAATAGAGCGAAGAATTATACGAGCGCCGCAGCCGGGACGATCTGTGTGACTATCTTGCGAGTAATTTTTAGATTAACGTCGCCTTGACTTTCGACAACTTTGTTTCGTAATGCAGACAGCAGTCAGTGGAGCATCGCCGAGCGATATCGAGAAAAGGCTTGTAATGAATCGGAAGTTTCTCTCGATTCTCTCGATCTTTTATTATAATGCTCCAGTTTATAAATAAATCTGGTATGCTATTAGTTTTTTCCCATCTATTCTCGAGAATTATTCATTAGGAAAATGTCATTTACTTTTTGCAATTCAATAAAGCCAGTCTACTATTCTGTCTTATTCCGTCTCTTAATGTTTTTCTTAAATATATAATATAGGGCTGAAAAAGTGATAGTAAAATGACGAGATGGCAATTAAATATTTTATGGTATATTAAAGTCTTAAATAAATGCTTAGCTCGATAATGTGCAGCTATTATAGGTTCTTTTTCTAAAAAGTATTCAAGAAATGCCACATTCTTTCCAGTAATATCTTTAAACCATGTAAAAATAGATTTAATTATTGACGACTACTTTTAGTTTATGATTTAAATGTACAATAAAAGCATTTTTTCAAAGGAGCTATTTTAAACGACAAAATGAATTACTATTAAAACTTAAAAAAAATCAGACTCATCAAGGATCAAAAGCGTACTCTTTATTTATTTTCCATCCAGTCGAGCAATTATTTCACAATCCTTCAGACTTTTGTTTTGATATCTAAGTATTTTTCATTATGCTCCATGACATAGAATGAATGCTCCGCTATATAATAGAGAGAATTATATATAATTTAATCTTTCCGAATGATAATTATAAAGTTAGTGCTCTACGTAAGCCTCGACGTAACAATTTGTATTACGTAATTTCCTTTAAAAATTTTTAACTTTTTTAAATACGGAGATTCGCACAGATATATATTTATTATAATCCAGCTCACTGCAATTAAACAAGTTGATTTGCTAAAGAGAGTATTTAAATCGATGCGATTTCGCTATCTACGCGCGCTCAAAAATATGGTTTTGATATTTTATTGTAAGGAAGACTATTAAACTATTCCATAAGAAATTTTTACGGTGCTCAAAATGCGTACTGTCAACTGACAAAACTAAAAATATAAATTTTGTTATGGATCAATGATGATCATTGAAGAAATCAGTTAATTTCTATAAGAAAAATAATCAAGCCATCACTTTTATTTTGAAACGTTGAATAAATTACAAAAATTTTTGGAACCTGTTAATACTCTGGTAAAAATGAAACTATTTAAAATAGCCACAAACTTAGTTAATAGCTATGACAAATGGCTAGTTCTTTTCTTGCGAAGTAACGCTTTTTTGGATAATATTCGAACATTTCATAGTTTTAAAATGTGTACGAAATACATAGTCTTTTACAGAGTAAGTTTTGGCCCTCATAAATACGTATCGTAATCATTTTTTGCGTATATTTTGACCATTATAAATAGAATAAAAAATCTAGAGGCGGTCAATCTAACCTCCAAAGATTTACATTGCATTTATCGTCTCATCAGAACTTAAAGAGCAAGTAATTATATTAAAACTACTAATTTATAAGCTTCTGATGTATAAGCATTCACTTTTTCTTGTCTTTGGACACTGTAAGTACATATGATTGCCCGTTAAACTGAGCATCTGTTTCTGTCTCTTTACCTCTCTACTTTTACTGGCTAAAAAATAGATTCAAATTCAATGAAGCTATCGATTATTTTTATCTAGAATATAAATATCAATTACTAAAACTAGACTAATTTTTGCCTATTTCGAATCAAACTGACTAGTTTTTAGGCTGAAAATGTGTTCGACATCCACCAGGGTAGTTTGTATTGCATATTCACTTTAATATTAGTATATATATTCGCAAACATATACGTGGCTACGTTTATATTTATTAAAATATCAATGATTCGCAGGTCACCCCCCCCCCCCCCCCCCC
>UELU01116388.1:0-27898 GCA_900490025.1 Megastigmus dorsalis | reverse complement strand
CCGGTTTTGAGACATGTCTTATTTATATATATTATTGAAGAATATCAAAGTTATAAGCGTTTATACTCG
Source organism: Megastigmus dorsalis (assembly GCA_900490025.1). Classification (NCBI taxonomy): domain Eukaryota; kingdom Metazoa; phylum Arthropoda; class Insecta; order Hymenoptera; family Megastigmidae; genus Megastigmus; species Megastigmus dorsalis. The sequence goes on along the minus strand of UELU01116388.1, from coordinate 27,829 downwards.
ATTCAAGGAGAAGAGCACCCTTCCCTAGTGCTAACTATAATTAATTATTCACTTCAGATCTATGTTATTTATTGGACTTATCGTTTTTCCAAAAACTTGGAACTACGAACTATTGAGGAGAGGCGATGCTCCGACATTCTCTTAACGTGCAGGAAAGAATATAAAAGACAAACTAGTAATATAAATTATGTGACGCTGTACAAAAAAGCTAAATGTAAAGTAACAATGATAATAAGGCAATATAATACAAGCGCACATGCGTGAAAAAAAAACAAATATGCAGACAAAGGATAGTGCCTATAAAAAAGCGCGAATCCGCGAGAAAAAGAAAAACCCTGTACAAATATATAGCTAAAGAGTGTAAAAAGCATGATTGAGAGAGAAAGAGAGGAGAATAAAAAAGAGCATGAAGCGCGAAGGGGAAAGAAACGAGATAGAAGAAGAGAAAAGGAAATGAGCAAGAGCGATCTGGTATAAACGTATGTGTGTATATATATATATATATATATATATAGGAGCATCAGGGGGTGGCTTTAGGGTATATATACCTCGAATGCAAGAGAGAGAAAGAGAGAGAGAGGGAGGGAGGAAAAGAGGGAGAAGACTGGGTAACCAAGGTGACGGCACGTAACACCGCCCACACAGACCCCCCCTCGGGCTGTCTTGCTCGATGTGTTTGCTCGATGATTTTATACCAATTACGGCCTATCTGCGCTGTTGCGCCGCTTCTGTACACCTCCCCCGTATAACTCCACACCACCACATCTATATATATATATATATATATATATATTTGTTCACAGGTTAAAGCTGAGACCAAGCCTAACTCGCGTTCATTTATACATATATATATACCAGCGCCTCGACCAGCGCTGTGTACCTGGCAGCTGCGGCGCTAAGTCGGTTCGCGACTTTTGGGACTGATTTATCTTGCGTATATACACATAATAGGCGAACAGTCCGTCAGCTATTGAGGATCGGATAATTTTTTATGATGGGATGCAGTTTTGATAAATGGTGATGAAATTAGTTTAACACGATTCGTTTATTCTATGGATACGAGTGATTACGATGTTTGGACGAATAATCTCATATTTCTCATATATTCTTGGTACTTTTATATCCAATTAATTTTGTTTTTATTTTAAGAAATTTTCACATATTCGAACTGTGGGGTAATCTCCGATCTGATACAATATTTTCGAAAGATATATTCTGACGATAATTATACTATCGCTTGTGCGATTATGAAAATAACGCTACCCATGACTCATAACGCTGGTATACATTATGCTTGAACATAGTACGGTCAATAATACTGTAGTTTTGATTGTAATATATCCGATAAATAATAAGCATTTTCATTTTCGTTAAGATGGTATATAATTATACTAATGTACTTATACAGGTTGGAATTCTTTTTATTGCAGGATTTTCACCCCTAAACATACATATAGGACAATCAGTATCCTTTTCTGGAATAAAAATCATAAAAGTTTTGGTTACTTTATAATTTATTGAAAACTAATTGTATGACAATAAAGTTATAACTTCGTCGCTTTTAAACGAGACACAGTTCATCTTTCATATATAAATTATGCTACAATTGATTATTGTAAATCTATTATTTCAAATATGTATAATTATCTTTGGCAGTACCGACTATATATACACTGAAAGTGACTTCCAATGTTGTATGCGAGTTCATATTTTAAAATGCGTTTAGTCTATTTTACAGTAAATATAAATAGGCACATTGGAAATGTTTAAATAGACGTAAAAACTATTATACTCCATACTAATAAATATTGCATTTCAACCTATTTTTACACGTAAATCGAGGAGTTTATTTGAAAGTTTATATAATAAAACATTATCTTTGCATAACAGTCACTTAAAAATTTGTAATAAAATTTCAACAGACCAGCTTTAATACAAACTTTTTGTGAAAGAACATAAACTTTAACATAAACTTAATATTCTGTTTTTCATTACTTTAAAATTATCGCTATTAAAATTAATAATCAGTATTTTTTAAGATAATTACATACAGTCATCAACAAAGTATATCTCATCAAACATCTGCATTTGTATAAAAAGATATTATACTATATTGCATTCAGATTTATTAATAAAATAGATAAATTATTTTTAAATAGTTTTAAAAACTAAGTACAATAAAAACCTTATAATAAATTAACAGAAAAAAATTAAGTTAAATGATGTATCCATGAATCTGACAAGTGGCGACGCTTAACAATCGTCAGTATAAGTTCACGAAGCTCTTTGCCTCTTTATAGAAAAGCAGTCGGTAACAAAGGGATTTTCAATAATCCTACCCATTGTAGTCAATGTTATTTAATTTGATCTAATATTTGATCTTAATATGTTTTCGAATGGTAACATAAATTGTTTACATTTAAGTATCAATAACAGTTATTAGACTTATTTTTTACGTAAGTTCACTTGAACTGAACACACTTAATTATGAATTAATTTGAGATAAGTGTGATTACAACAAGTATTGGTATAAATACTCCATCTAATTTATTAAAACATTAGCCAAAACTATTATTTATATATTAATATAAGCTTTTAAAAAAATAAGATTTTATGAGTATAATTTTTTTCCCTAATTAAAAAAGTATAATCATGCGGTTTGAACAAAGTAAAAAACATCTCAATATTGAAAAAGAAATACGATATTTGTATCGATTGAAAATAGTTTCTAAATTACCACAGAAACATAAATAATATTATACTAATGTGCTATAATATAATCCATATTTAACTAACGTTACGATACGCTCAAAACAACAAGTTCGATATGGATATTCATCCTATTGATCCTATATACACTTTTTGACTATCGCTGACATTATATACGCACAGCATCATACAATCGATCAAAACTTGGAGCGAGTTTCGTATTGAGTACCGGTATACTTATTGTTTCGAATGGCGTACTCGTCGATCAAGTTGTTGGATCCGCTGTACATGGAGAACCCGCGACGGGAAAGCTCCTCTCCTGGAACTATCGTTGGATTTGTATAACAGAATTCAGCCATCATGTTTGCCTGCCTTCCTAATTGATTTGAACTGTAAATAAATTTAAAAAAATAATACAATCACGATTCTCGTGATTCCCTATAAGCTAAGATTATTGTCATAAATATTTTTTAAGTAGGTTAACAAAAGTTTAAATTGCTATAATGAATCGTCATTCGTCTAATCGCCTTCCTATTCGTCATGTTGAACGATCAGTGTTGGTGCATCTCACGGTCACTGATAGGTATACTTAATATATGTATACTAAATCCATTAACCGAAACAGCTGTTGTAAAGTGTTCGAGGAAAATTTTGAGAAATGAGAAAAACACGTAAATATAGAATTCCTAATTAATAATTTCTAATAATTTTAATTCTGGTGGATGTGTTGTACTTTGGGGAAGGAGAAAGAAAGTATGTTGAAATGGAGACTGTGGCAAATTCCAATCACTAGCCAAAATTATTTTGCTGATGTTACTAATTACCGGTCACTACAAGTATTATATCAATTATATGCTCAATTGCCAGTCAGAATCAATAAAAAACTGCTGATATAAAACATACCAAAAAGAAAACTTCAAATTCAAGTGCTCAATATAGTAAAATAGTGACGCTTCAATCTAGTTTTAAAACAAATTTTTTGAACTTTTTAACGCGAGTACATGTGTGTACTCAAGTATTTTTTTAAAACACAAAGTTTTGCCCCGAAGAGTAAGTGTCAAAATAAGCTCGAAACGTTAACGAACTGTTTTATTTATTTCAATAAAACAATAAAATTGGCTCGTGGAGATCAAGAGAAGGGAGTATTATTTTCCTTTATTAACAATATATATTAAAAATAACTATTACATTTAAATAATTAAATAAAAAATTACTTAATAAATATTTAAAATACTGTTACCAATCTATAAAATTTAGTTTTAAATGAGTTTTATTACATTGCTTTGCATTTTTGTTTCTTATTCAATTTTAAACATCTCAATCCATTCATTTTATTTTACTAATTTTTTTCAGAGCGTATGACTGCAATATAGACATGCTCTATATCTGCATTAACCAAACAATCTATTTATTTCAATAAAAATTATAAACATTTATAATGAAGGTAGACACTTTTTATTCCCCAATGATTAAAAACAACAATACATATAAAATGTATAAATAATTCTGAAAAATCAATAATTATTTTTTTGAATTGACTAAATATTGAAATATGGATAATTAAAATATGAAGAGATGTGAATGCTGCATAGGTATCAGTGATCAAAAACGTCGCAGAGATCTCTGGTTGCGGAGTGTTGGCAGCTCTGCGCTTTGCGGCGGCTCGTCGCCCGCCCGCCCCACCCCGATGCCCGATCTTACGACCCTTGCGCTGATGCTTGATCTATGCAAGCATAGCATTCACCCCCCACCATGAAACTACCGGGTGATGGCAGCACCTCTGAGCACGACGATACTCAAATTGTTGACACCGGCAAGACGACAAGAACAAATGAATAATCGTGCAGAGTGGATACACAACACTGTCTTCAATTCCATTCTAACAAAATTTAAGTTTTAACAAAGTTTTTGAGAACCTATTTTAGCTTATTCAACGAAGTCATACGCTGTTATCATTTGAATATATCATTCACTGTGTATCAAATAATTAACCAGTCCGAAGAAATGTAAAAAAATTTTGGTAGGTATCGTATAATCAATCACAAAGGAACAAAGGAGTACTAACTCGACACCCGCCATGGCAAATAAATGCATTATAAAGAAATCTGGTTTAACACATATAAAAGTTAAAGAATACGATTACACTTGGACAATAAAAAATTTTTCACATTATCAACTGATTAATGAACTGACATCTCCCAGCTTCACGACAGGCAAAAATGACGAGTACGAGTGGAAACTAGTTTTGTTACCTAGTGATTACATTAATACAGCTAATGAAGCTGAAGCTGCCTCTCGAGCCTGCTATATGGCATTACGCATAGGATGCCAGAAACCCACATCTGAAGTTCTGGAAAACGATGTACTTAACAATAGCAACACCAATGTACTTAAAAATGTATGTATTACAATATCTATCATCGATAAAGAAGGAAAAGAAGTTATAATAAAAAAAAAATTGTGTGATAAAATAGAGCTGATTAAATCTGTTACAGCATGTTACTTTACAAAATTTTTAAATAGAAATTACGTCTTTGACGAAAATAATCGCTTTCTACCAAACGATCAACTTACAATAGTTTGTAAACTTTATTTTTACGAAGTTACTGAGACAGTCTCATATCCATACAGTGCTATTGAGGAAATGCCCTCGAAATGCCGGCTAGAAGAATTTGACCAATTTGAAGAACTTTTAGAATCCGAAAAATTTACGGATGTTAAATTAATCATCGGGGATAAAGAATTTTGCGCACACAAATGTATTTTGTCAGCGCGCAGTTGTGTTTTCTCAGATCTGTTCAAAAAACTGGAAGAAATTAGTGATAGTGATCGTGTTGAGGTTTATGACATTAACTGTAACGTGATGAAAGAAGTTTTACGCTTTATTTACGCTGGAAAAGTAAATAATCTAAAGGATAACTGTCGTGACCTTTTAACCGCAGCAGTTAATTATCAACTTGTAGGACTAAAACTTGTGTGCGAAGAATTGATGATTAACGAATTAAGCGTCGAAAATGTTTATGAGTCGCTTATCCTGGTGAATAATTACGATGTTAAGGTGCTTGAAGCAGCTACGATTGCATTTGTGTGCACACATGCAAAGGATTTGGTAAATACAAAAGAGTTTCAAGAAAATATCCAATCGCTTTCGGCATCATTATTATCCACTTTAATTCAAGCAATGGCCATAAAATAAGTAATCGTTTTAAGATATTTCTGCATAAGCTGTACAATTTATTTATTTAAATAAATAAATATAAATTTAAATATATTATTTTTCATAATCTAATTCTTAATCCAACCCTTCTTTTTTATCATATATTTATATTAAATAAGTGAAATTATTACAATTGCTTTACATACAATATAACAAAGAATAATACTTAGTGTCAATGGAAAACAAAACGGAGTGTTAATTTTTTACAGACTTTTAAAGCATCATAAATATAACTTATCATTTCTTCATATCTTCTTAGTATATTTCTCTGGACCGATTTTTAAGAGAAGCAAAAATATAATAGTAAATATAAATATAATGAAGTATAATAATATATTAAAAATCTTTTTTCTGTTGAAGAATTCTTTATTAAATAAGTACTAGAATTTTGTTCCTGATAATTTAATAACAGAATTTGTGTCATGATATTGTACACATCATACAGTATACTCTGAAACAATATATGAATCAAATGGCTTACTCGAATGCAACAAAGATGCCTTATCACCGGGATTTCGTCAGATATAACGAGCGAACGATTGTGAGTCACCGATTCGCGATTCAATCAACTCCTTATCATACGCGACTGAAGTATTCAGGTACGTAATAAAGCATAGGTACATGAACGTCTCGTATCCACATATGTGTTGCAGCCTTGCGACACATCGACTCGAGATAAAATTCGCTTACAATGCTCCGTTCTCGCTTGACGAGTTAAAGGATACACTTAACTTTGTTCATTTATTGTATACCCTGTGTGTATAATAATCAGTACTTACTCGTCCGATACGAGGCGATTGACTTTGACGAAGAGCACACCGATCAAGATGAATATCACGAGGATGCACAATCCATTCACGCCGCAAGACACGTAGAAGTAGAGCTCCAGTTCCTCGAGAGTCGTCTGGAAAATCGTGGACAAAAATTAATGCATCGTGATTGCATTTTTACAATTATCACTATAATGATATACGCATAACTAAATAACCTTTATAATCAATGTCACTGCATGCGTATTTGCACAATTAACTTGTGTTTTGTATAATATAGAATTAAAAACGCACGAGTTCTTATTGGTTTTAATTAAAGTAATTATATATTAGTCGAAGGTCGCAAAGTGGAATAGCCTACAATAATCGAGTCCTCACTATATATATCTCTCTTTATGAAATCGCACAATTTGAAATTTCAAAATAGAGAACGGGCGGTGTAATCAGTGCGCCCATGAGCCATGATTCCATTCAGGAAATATACTGTATGTATATATATATAGACGAAAAAAGTGAGTGTCGAAAGCAGTCGCGGGCAATTGTCATATAAAGAATTCAAGGTTTTGGGATTCACTTTTGTCCACGTGTATACTCATGGAGAGTTTCGACTCTCGACTGCTTACAAACACATTATATATATTAATGCAGACACATATACGTGCAATGAAAAGCGCGTCATTGTTCTCGTTTCTACGAAGCCAATAGAGCGCTATGTAATTCATTATAAACAGAGAATCGAGAGCACCAAAATAATATGACTAGGTACGATTGTTCGCTACTGGCGTTGATCATAATATGAGTTAATGTCCGAAATCGCATAATAGATCTTGCGTGGAATGAATTTCCAGATAAATATAACATCGATTATTAAAACAAAATCCACACGGATTCTACAAAGAAGTCGCACATGAAACCTTAATCAAGATTCGACAAAAGGCAAATTATCTTCCACGAGTACAAATCATTTTAATTCTCGCTAATCTCTATTTTTATACTCATAACGTCACTTTCATACTTAAGCGTGTGCATGCACTCACATATATTTCTACAAATCGCTTCGACGCCTATAATAGTCAATAATTTATAGCAATGACCGCAACTCCCTTTTGCTTAATAATTCAAAAAATCTCGTAACTCACAATCAAACGTACACTCATTTCCAATAGAATCTCGCATTTCGCAGTTCATCCTCCCGATATCGCGTCAAAGTTTCGCAACCGATGCAATTACTAAAATTGACAATCGTCGGTGATCGAATTGCCCCCTGCTGCTGTATAGACGGTAAAGATTGATGTATACGCTCATCGTTGCGCACCCGACCGATATATGCAGTAGTAGTGGTATAGTTCGCGGCTCTCCGTCTCTCGGCTCTCGTTTATATGACGCAAGGATATAAGTGGGAATGGAGCTGGCCCGAGCGGCTCTTTTTTCGACGTCGCGGATTTGCATAGAAAGTCGGAGATTCTTGCGATGCGCCGCCGCCGACGCCGCCGTTTTATTATACCGGCGCACGATACGGCAATCGCGAGTCCATCAAAGCATGGAGTTCGCGGTACTTCAGGTGTATGTGTATATATATATATATACAGTCGCGAATTGCATTATCATTTAAGTTCGATTTTGCGGTCGTCGGGTTATTATCTCGTCTATAGAGTGTGTGCAACTGATAATTTAAGAGGAACAGGTTTTTAAAAAAAATTTTGTTTATTTTTAATATTACATGCCCACAAAAGAAAAAAAATATATATATATCTCCTTAACATTATATTGATGTATTTAAGTATGCCCAAAACATATCTTAGGGACTTTAGATAAACGAATTATCTCCGTCGACCGAATCATCTTGCAAAACACTGTAAGTGTACTTTTCTGTTTCCCCATCCTTAATACATTTCGTCGCCTGACAATCATTGGGTCACCTTTAATCGAGACTCAAACCACCGAAGACAGGCAATAAATCTTCTTAATTCACCGAACCATCGAAAAAGCATGATTTCACGCCTTCGAATTATAAAAAAAAGACAGTCAGCGCATCGAATCTAATATCTCGGACGACCAAAATAGTGCAAGCAAGAGAAAAGGGAAAAGAGAAAAAAAAGGACTGCCAGTACGTCGAGCAACACCTCGTTAGCGAGGCTTTCACTCCGCGACCGCAGAATCGAACGCACTTGATTTAACGTCTGTGGCAGAAGTCGCGATCGGACAATAAGACAGTATACCAGCCACTCGATGGTAAACATCGGTATAGGATAATAAAAGTGGCTCTTCGACGTCACGGTTTACACACAGTATCGCATATGTATATCGTGTATTATATATTATATACTCACCATCGCGAATTGTTTCACGTTGGAGATGTGTGTTTAAGTATATTATATGTACGGGAAGAAATTCTTTCGTCTCGTTCTCGGAGTTTGTTTACGATATCGTAGCGGGAACTGCTTTTTTCCGCGATGATCGCCTCGGCGTCTTGTCGTTACTCGCGATGCACCTGCACCGCATGTTATTTCGATTTGTCCGTCAGGCTGACGATCCCGAGCTCTCCTCTCATCTTTGGGTGATTTGGGTAAGGAAGAAGGGTTGCATCGGTGCGAGACTGTAATTTGTTACATGATATAGATTCAAATCATGCGGATGATACTTATTTAATATTTTTCGCGTAAACTTTGCATTTACTGTTGTGATAATATGATCGTGATTTTATACAGCCTTTTCGATTTTGCAAAATGCACATTAAGTATTTGACAGAAAAAAGCACAAATAACCGTATTGGACTTTTTTTATAACAATATTTTGCATCATTCATTATAATATCTTCTGCGATGTTGCGACTGATACTAATTCAGTTTTTAAACTGTTGACATCTTCCATTGTGTCAAGAAGTGTTTAGACGCAACAAAATTAATATCTAACACATTACCTACAACGACTATAAAATAATAAAAATCGATATTAGTTTTTTACAGAGCAAACATAACGATAGAATGACTTCATTTTCTATTTCAATTTCCATTAGTGCAAAGAAATGGCATCCCTGATAAATCTCTTATATAATTAATTGATAAAAATATGTATTACGCAATGGCGAGACTAATTACTCACGCACAATTTACATTTTATTTTGAATAATAGAAAAGTGACAAGCGAAAGTTCGCGTGAAAATTCTTTTTTGAAATCCAATAAATTCACTAAAATTGATACGTGTTGATACTAATTAATCTCGTTATCATTGTGCAAACTATACGCGAGGCAGGTATATAGCAAGGCTAGCAGGTAAGACCTCGGTGTAAAAAGCCTTTTTAACGATAGCGCAAAGATAATAAACTCGACATCGGGCACGAGGCCTATTTTATTCTTTTAAAATTAAAGTTAAAATGTGACGTATAAAGTAAAAAATTTTTACAGTTTTACCGAATGCTGCTAACAGTTAAACGGATCAGTTTAACTATAAATATTCAAAAATACAATCAATGTATTTTATTAATAGTTATATAGAGTTACAAGGAATGAGTAATTTGTAATAAATTACAAATACTTTAAGCAAAAACAAAAAAAAAATTGAGCTAAGCGAAAAAAGAAGTAACGATTCACAACCAACAAAACTTATCGAATCGTTCACTAGCACATCACCACAAAAAATTTCCACTCTAAAGCGAATCGCCGCGAAAACTTTTCACTAAACTACAATGCACGAACGATCAGCAGCCAGCAGTGACAAAACTATCCCCATAAAAAAAAATTAATCATTTTTCCCACGACGCGAAAGAACAAAAAAAAAGCGTGTCAGGTAATCACCATAAAACAAAGGTAACGACGATAATCTGCGCGTGAATCTCACGCTCTCGCGCGACTGTGGATGCAATAATTGAGTGTACTACAAGAGGAAAGAACGGCGACACATGCGCGGCAACGAACGCCAAAAGAGCACTAAAGGTGTTTAGCGGCAAGGTGTGCCAGCTAAGCAAAAGCCACCAGACGGGGATACCTATACATTATACGCTCGCCGCGGTTCTATACCGATAAACTCTCCTCTCCTCTCTCTCTCTCTCTCTCTATCGCTTTCCCTCTCTTTCGTGCGCTCTTCCTACTCCGCAATAAGTACACCTTTTTGATATCTGGCTACCGCTGACTAATGAAAGACTCGCTGCCTTTTTTTTTTGTAATCTCTAAGATAATTATGTTTATGTGGAGCATCGGTGATTTGGGGTATTCGATTTTTTTTTTCATGTATAGATAGTCGAATTAAGTTTCAGCGCGTGATTTATACCGCAATTGCAAATGAATTCCTAATTATTATGCAAAATTTAAGATGAACTTTTTGTCGTGAATGGCAAATTTCAGATTCTAGTATAATGAAGATAAGATTGCATCATTGTCGATTATTGCGAAAAAATTTTGAGAAGTTTTTGACCCTAATTTATAGTCTTAATAATAACGAAATTTATATTAGTTTTTGTTGGCCTACATACCTAATTGAAGTACAAAAGAAAGTGCAAGTTCTTGATCTTTTTACCTCATTGCACGAACTGCACAAATTATATTGTTTCAGACAAGATAAAATTGAGCGGAGAAAAATCAACTTGATTTAAATACCAGAATAAATGACTTGATTTTTGATTGGGAAAGAGACTCACCAAAAATTTCCTTTGCGTAAAACATATACATAAACAATTTCAGAACATTAAAAATAACATTTGTTCGATAAAAGAGTTAAAATAATATTTTGACCCACGATGATTCGCACAAAAATAAAAAACAAAAAATGCATGTTTTCATCGTATATAGATTTCAATAAATTATAGTTCTATTATGATTTTATTTTCGTGTCGAGAAATCGATGACGTGAAAAAGTGTAATATAATATGCCAATTTTTTGAGATCAATATCGTTAACATACTTGCGCAGTAAAACTAAAAATTTAATAAGTTATGCATACATAATAATATAATACTTTATAAAGTAAACGAAACGTAAATTAAAGAAATGAATATAAAGCAACTGATAAAAAAGACAAATAAAAAGTAGCAGTCAAGACAAGAGAAATTGATCATCAGCTATATTTGTTCTTTTAAATATTTATAAATTGAATCATACTGCATTTTTAGTTCCACAAACAAGCAGATTCCTTCCTCACTTTATTTCATATTCAACTTAAAAACACTACATGTCGTTTTTATACTTTCTTAATTTATATTGTAGTCATAAATTCGTAGAGCCAAGAGATTTTATTCCAAAAATATTAAATTTTACATAAAATGCAAGTAAGAATATGAATAGCGAATCATTATATTAACACGAACATTATCGTTATAATATTTTACATTTATATATATAGCAATTACAAATACGACAGAAATTCCATTTTCGAAATATGCGAAATACATTGAACGCGTCCTCGATTTACTATTATTTTGTAGCCTTCAAAAGCGATGTTCAAAATGTACAGCAATATTGCGGATATACATATATATGCAACTCATTACGACATGATTCGGTTAACGCACAATGTACTTACATATCCTCGATAAACGCACTCGAGAAGAACTTGTTAAATAACTTACATTAGCGCTAGCGAACGAGTGAGGCGATTAAATGTCGGGCACACATATGCGTATATAAGAGCACGTCTGTCACATGGCTTTTCGTGTAAATTCTGGAGCGCGAGCTCAAACTTTTGAGTGATCGTTTATAGGTATAGGTATATATATAATGTAGTTACGAAGTACCTGTAAACACATCGTAAGAACAGCTGTACGAATACATTATCTGTAGTTCACATATCTACGATTGAGAGTCTTCCGCGATTGGCATTCTATAATATATAAATATTACTTTTTTTTAAAATAAATATAAGAAATTATGAAAAGTTTCGATTATGTCTTTTATTTTTCAATAAATATTATTTAACGCGATTTATGGATAAATCAATTGAATGAAATCATAGCTAGTTTAATTAAATAAAATAATATTGAGTATATGATAGTCTACCTATACCATAACATTCGAATGTTGCTTCAACAAATTTGCAATACGATATAATTTAGGTATTCAATATCAATAGATTAATGAATCTATTTTCATTCGCCCGATAGAAATGAAAATTCGTTAAACAATAATAAAATAAAATTATAATAAGTAATTAAAAAAAAACCAAATCCGCTAAATTAAGTTCGATGTTACACAATGGCGCGTGATCGTTCGAGTGTAACGGTGACGGCCTACTTCAAACAGCGTATAAAAGGCCGCAAATGAATTTTTACTGCTTGGCAAACACTTTTTTTTTGTTTAAAGTGCATTTGAAGAAACATTAGCTGCATAAATCTGTTTTGAAGAACGCCTTATTACGAAATCAATCTTCGTACACTTTAATAATATTAATTAATTCTATTTAAATTTTTGTACGAAAAATCGGCATTGTATAAATAAACCATTTAGGTAGTATCATGTACAACTTTGATGTTGTGAAACAATAGTAAACAATTATAAGTAAGCCCTGTAAAGTATTATAAACAAAACGTAAAATTAAATTTCTAAACTATTTTAAATTGAATCGTTACGAAACAAGTTATGTTATGGTAAATGAGCTTTTGATGGGTGTGCGGGCCCGCAGGATCACATCTCCATCTTGAGCGTTTGAAACCGCGCCTCGTGTTTGCATGTTACGGCTTTTAGCGGCGCTGGATCAGTCGCTGCATAAATGCTGGGTAAATTAGAGATAGAAAAACCGATAAGGTTTCTAAGCTCCATTGAGCCGTAAGGAAAACGTAATACCACGCCAGCTGTGGATGACATCATTGATCTTGAATAACTCAGCTGATGCATGATTCCTTCGACCGCGGAACCATGGATGCCGATAGCACGGATCTCCTGGTGAGACCATCTGTAAGTGACAAATCGGCATGGATTGAACCAGTTCATCTCAATATTGTACTCTGGTTGCTCATCAACCGGAATAGGAATAGGATGTGGAGCTTGGAATGGGAATAGGCCATGCTCAGTAACTGTGAACGTCTGCATGTCAATTGGTGGGGCTTCCCCCAACGCGAAGTGCTGCGTGATGACGTTCAAGGCCATCATTCCATAAGGGACGCACGCGTGTGGCATACCCATCTTCGCGCGCTCATCATACGTCCTGTCCCCGGCGTACGATTCCCAGCCTTGTCTTTCAACGGGGCCGAAGCGCCGTACCTCAGAGGAGAAATTGTAGGTGGGCTGCAGGCCAGTCAGGCCCCACTCAGCTGGTATCGCCTGCAGCCATTTCGTTATGGCCAAACACTGGATGGGCTGGTAGGTACGGTTAGGGTCGAGTAGCCACCGGAACCCGGCGGTATCAGGCTCATAACCTGCTGGAATTGTAGGCGATGACGAACACCAACCCCGCGTGTCAAAGGCACTGGACGGATGTGTCGCGCCATAGATGTCATGGCATAATTGGTTAGCCTTAATAAATATAATTGGTAGGGTCTTAGATCGGTACAAAAACCTCATGCAGAAGTAATGGAAGTGCGGGAATGGGTAATGCCCCATGAGAGCATCCTGCTGCATGGTGGCGGTGACTGAGTTGGAGTACCACACAGTAGTGCAGGCCACTTGTGTCAGGGCTGCCATGAGCAAGGTGCTTCTGCACGTTACAAGCGCATCCGGTTGCCGCATGCATTGCTTGTCCAACCAGATGGAATCTGATGTAGCCGGTCGTGTGTCTGCAGTCTTATACCTAGCAATGAGGTCGTAGTCCCCAGGTCTTGGCAGTTCATGAGAACCGTTACCCTCTTGGAAGGTGGTGGTTGGCACGTTCAATACGCGCCTGGGCCGAGCAGGAATGGCCTCACGATCGCCCTCCGGCGCCACCTCATCAGTAGCCGGATAGGTGTATTGGACCCACTCGCCACCGACTATGTGACAGGCCGCATACCAACCGGCATGCGCAGCATCCAACTCCCCCCGCCTCCGAGCGAGATCGAAAAGCCAACGACGAAGACAAGATGCATCAAGCCGCGCAGGCACTGGCTCTGGCGGCAATAACACCTGCTCTGGATCGTCGTAAACAATGAGCACAGGCACTCTGGGCCACGCCCATCCAGATCCCGCTGGTGTCCAATTCCCAAGGGCGGCGGCATACATTCGAGTGGTGGAGGCCATCTGATATATATAGGCTTCCTCACCACGATAGAAGTCCATGTGCTCCACGAATATAAACTCGCTATTGCCGAGGCTCGTTATTCGCCGGGCCGAGTCAGTTACCTCTTCAGTCACTGCTAAGTTAACACGATCGGGAGGATCGGCGTAGGCAGTGGGCAGAGCAGCTAACGCATACTGACTGTCTTGCTGGATGCAAGACATCAGTACATTATACGCCAATTTGGCATACAGGCCCACGTTGCTTACCCTATAAGTGAAAGGCCTATATATGTAAGATGATGCGATGCTAGCGGCAGCTCTGTGACACCGAAAATATTGTGTTATCAGCGGCTGCATGGTTCTAGCCCTAGCGAACGCGTTCAGTGCAGTGTCTGGGACCAAGGGCACGCCGGCGATATGGTCCTCAACAGTAACAGATTCTCCCCATCTGACACAACTCACATGAATGCTCTCATCCGTATCTATCAGCCGCATGTGGCTCACATCTGCCGCCACATTCTGAACTCTAACTTTACCGAAGGGTCTCGACACGTCGGAATTGACTCTCCACGTGTGGTCTGCGGTCACCCAACTGATAGCGTCGGGCTTACTCCGGATGATATAGTTGCACAGACCTACCATACCGATGTCAAATTGGGTGGATGTGGGGGGTGTTGCAGCCACCACTTCCGGTAACACATCCGGCGTCGTCACCGAATGGTCTCCAAACTTAATAGGTTGCCGCGTATCGCGGATATCAGCGCGGCACCTGTCCAGAGATGGATAGATCCCTCCAACCGTGCTAGGTCGTGGCGGATCGAGCTGGTCACGTCCATCAGGCGAGGACTGGGCATGGGGTGAAGCTGGCGCGTGGATCTCAGCTGGCGCAACGGACCAATTTAGTGTGCCATAGCCCAGTACCCTGCCGCCAGTATTCCGCTGGGCGAGAATAGCGGGCTGGAGCCAATTGCTAACCAACTGCCTCAGCTGGCAGACTGGTGAAGCTCCGACAACTTCCTCTCCCGGGACAAGAGCCATGGTGTAACACGAATAATGGCAGATCGGGTGTGATATGCTCTCTGGGGGTAGAGGGATGGTATTATAATTGTCTATCTTGGTCAAGGCAGCGTATGTTGTGCTGGCATTGG
Source organism: Megastigmus dorsalis (assembly GCA_900490025.1). Lineage (NCBI taxonomy): Eukaryota > Metazoa > Arthropoda > Insecta > Hymenoptera > Megastigmidae > Megastigmus > Megastigmus dorsalis. The sequence continues at coordinate 11,867 of UELU01116388.1, read as the reverse complement.
GGCATTGCCGCACAATGGAGTCCACCAGAACATCCTCCGCCTCTGCGATAGCGGTCCAATCCGCCTCCGTCTGTACCGTCCTCAGACGATGCAAACCCTTCCTCACGACGTCGCGCATTTCGAGCATTTGGAAATCATTCATGTCTTTGGCCGTCTTGTGCGAAGTCCTATAAGCGTTGCTAACACAAGAGGTAATGACACTATATGCAGAAGCTATCTCTCGAAGGGACGCACTCAATGGACCCACGCCCTCCCAGAGTGCATTTTTCCTCGTACGGTCAAATTTTTTTCAATTAAACTCTTTCTCATTCGAAAAGAGCTAAGAAACGATAAGAAAGAAAAAAGAGTTAAAATTTAAGAATTTAAATTTTTAAGAGTTAAAGTTTAAAGATGTCCCTCCGCAATAGACGTGTATAGTACATAAGTGTTTATTGTTTACGCAGCGCAACAGACTTTATGCGAAGGAAAGAAGGGATGAGACGCTCATCGAAGTTTGATGCAGGTAGATGAAGAATTGGCCTCTCACAAACCCTGTTCTGCAATGGAAGGAGGTAAGGTTTATCTTACGCTGGTGATTAATCGACGAAACGCTACCGACGAATTGCCATTACATCTCTCCTGACTGTACCACCTGATTTATTTCTTGAATGGAAAAAAAAAAAAATTCAATAAAACCAAAGTACCTCCTCTGATGTCAAATAATAAAAAAAATTTTCATTAAAAATTAATTAAAAATGCTTTTTTTGATTGAAAATAAATGTCTTGACATACATTAGAAATAATATATGTATATATGTGTATTTGACGCTCATAACTGCTCAATATATAATAATAGAGAGGATCAATCACTTTATTATTTTAAAATTAATTTATTACTTAAAATCAAATGTAGTTACAAAATTTTATAAAAAAGAATAGATCATTAAATCAATTAAAAAAGAATGAATCATTAAAAATTTTATAAAATTATAACTATAATCTATTTCAATGTAGTATAAAATATTTATCATGCAAAATGGCAAATCTAACTACTGTATGTATAGACTAGAATAATATTTTTAGTTATATGCTTAAAAGATAATTACCAGTCAAAAAATAGCTTCTTACTATTTTTTTATATATATAAAGTCTTATAAATAATTGTGTAAAGGCACATCTAATTTGTAACAGTGTTGATGAAACATTAACATGTACACCCTTTGACTCCAACTAGACAATATTGATAAGTGATAAATTTTCAGAATCCTTTGTCAATTGCCAATCCATTATCCATTGTATAAAATATGGTAAAACCATACAGATAATTAAATATAAATAATAAGGAATAGGTTGTGTCGAACCAAATGGCCAAAACCACAAGCCTCTTCTATTTCCATCACGCACATGATGACTTATAAAACTTGCTAAGATCATCCATGCATAAGTTATTAAAATTGGAAAATTTGCTATCTTTGAAATGAAACTCATTACGATCCATATTGTTATCGGTATTGTTGTACAGTGCAAAAAAGGTCTATGATTTAACTGTGTGGCATCCTGCAAAACAAATATACATTTTGATTGTGTTGCTGACAAACATAGTATTGTTTAAATAGGTATTTAATAGCTTACATTTATATCCCAACTACCTGCTGCAATGAAATGATCGACATCAATTAATGATGACATACAGAAACAAGCAATTACGTTTCCAATATATTCAATAACAGATTTCTTTGACAGAATTAACACCAAAATCCATGTAATGCCTCCAACAGTGGCATGAGTCAAGTTATCAGAGATTGCACGAACAATTTCACTTTTGCCATTTTGCAAACCTTTATCACCAATAAATGATACGATTCCAATCAAACTTGTAAGCGACAAACGCAGAATCAAACCTTGTCTGAAGTTCAACATAATTTCTTAAAACTGTAAATAGAACATTCGTTTATTGAGCTGCCAATAAATTTAAATTAAATAAAGTAAATTTTTCCAATAATTTTAATTGTTTGATGGGAGTATACTGAAGTACCTTGTTATCAAACTAACCTAAAAATGATGAAACATTAAAAATATTAGCAAGTGCTATTTAATATTTTTCAAAACTTGAAATATGGAATATTTTAATATAAGATACACAAAAATTAATTTTCAGGATCGTATAATACTTTTAACAGGAACAAGACAAAATTATGAAAAAGGAATATACTACTCAACAGTATTTATATGCTCTTAGTTTAAAAAAATTTAATATATTACTTTTTATTTATAGGATTTCCTTTTAATAACTTTATATTTACAAATAAATTATAGAAGCAAAAATTCTGATGGCTTTACATGAGCATTTTAAAATGCCCGCGTGCATTAACACATTATATCCTCGCGAATGCACAAACTAACCTAAAATATTTCTATGGTGAGTTAATGGCAAGTGTCAACATCTCGTCCTCACGCAAATAAGTTGCAAAGCTCGTTTGCCAAATACTTACGTGTCATTAGGAAAATCATCTTGAATAAAATTAAAAGATATATCTGCTATAGGAGTCTTCACATTTGCACCACATTCATCTGTAATTCGTATTGCTAGATAAAGAATAAACAAAGAACAGCACGATAGGAATTTTGCATGCTGCTTAGGTGTATTTTCGCGCCAAAGACAAAGCGAGTGACTTCGTGGAGAAAATGAGGTAGTTTTTATGTTGTTTTGAATAGGATCTGCGCCCTGCGGACTGCGGGCGTTGATATTGTGCTGCTCGAACGGTTATCAAGAAATTCCAGGATTTTGACTATATCGTGCGCTCTTGTGTTTTCTGTGGTTCGTCGAATCGAAGGAGTTTGGCATTTCGGACTGAACCTGAACCGAAGGGTTGGGACGGTCGTGTGGCCTGATTTATTTTCAAGGTGAAAAGAGTTGTGTTTAGTTATAGAAGTTGAATTTCGCTATTTTGTAAATCGTTTGGCACAAACGTTAATGAAAATGTCGAGCATCAGTACAACGGTTAAGGTAAATCTTTACCTTTTAAGTTATACTTGTAAACTATTTTTTTAAAACCTACAAATAGTTAATTTAATAACAATAAAATATTAATTATTATTATGTTTAGTTTTAGTTCTTTATACACATACATTTTATTGTTAAAATTTAATTTTAAGCTAATTTGAAATTTGGTTTTGAACTAATTGTTAATAAAAGTTTTTATTGAAAATGTAAAAAATAATATATGTAAATTTGTTTTTGCTTTTAGCCAAATGAAGTCAAGCGTGAAGAATTTCGAAAATACCTTGAACATTCTGGCGTTATGGATGCTTTAACGAACATATTAATATCATTGTATCAAGAACATGAGAGACCTGAGGACGCTTTAGAGTATGTTTTATAATAAATAAATAATAAGATTGCTTAAATCTACATTAATCAATTGTTTATTGCTAAAATTATTTATTTATTTAATACAGTTTATATTAATTCTTATTTACTTACGAATGATCATAAATATTTTTCTATTTTTGATATTTTTAAATTCACTTTATACAACAATATTTATTGTCATTTTGCTTACAAGTATTAATAAATTAAAAATTACAGATTTGTGCGAAAACATTTTGCTGTCAGTGACGCTAATAAATCAGAGGACTCATCTGAAGTAGAATCGCTGAAGAAAGATTTGGCTGATGCAAAAGCACAAATTGCTGATTTGGAAGAAAAATTAGAAAAAATTGAAATAGCAAATGCAGCGCATTTGGCAGGCAGACAGCTGTAAAACAATGTGTGATTTTTTACTAGTCCTGATTCATCTTAAGTAAATTGACAAGTCTGCCCTGAAAAGAATTCTGTGCCTTACAATATAATGACAATGTAATTAGCTGTGCACTTAGCACTCAATTATTCCTATAATTCATTTATTTAAAGAAATTAATGTTTACATTAATTACAATATCTTATAAATTAAACACCTAATAAAACACTTATTAGAAAAGTTGTTTAGGGTAAAAACGGCACAAATCCTTTAAAAAATGATCATATATTTAGGAATTAATTACTTTAATCTATAAATGAGTTTTTTTTTTTTACCATGTACGAGTATATAAAGATGTAAAAATTTATGATCTGCAATATCAATCATATATATATAACATCACTGCAAAGACTGCTTAGCAAATAGTATTAAGGGAAATTAATAAAACATCTTTTATACTTAAAAATTGTAATTATATATTTCTTTTTTGTTATTCCAAGTTATTTATTTTTGTTATTCTGGTTGTTTTATAAATGTTTTTTATAAAATCACGTTGCATTTTCAACATGACTATATCCATTTTCACTTCGGTGTACAATTGTGTAGGCTGAAAATTCATACAGACGATTTGTGCATATTGAGATGCTTTGAATGGAAAAATAAATTAATTAGATCACGTAAGTTCTCATAGTTATAATGTTCTTTTTATGTTATAAAGGTAAATGTTAGTGAAAATAAGTAAAAACTATAATGTTGATAAATTTATCAAATAGCTCCAATAATTATTATTATTGAATAAAATGTGCAATTAATTCAATAAACTAAATTAGCACTATAATGCTCATGCTTTTAAACTTAATTGATTAAAAAGCTGGCTGAAATTTGAAAAAGTATTATACATTCATTTCATTTTTCTTAATTATAAACTATTTAACTTCATTTATAGCTGTCAGATGCTTATGAAAAATGCACATATAGTAAAAAAAGTCTTACTTTTATAAATGATTTGAATAAATGCAAGTATTCAATAAACAAAATGCAACTATCAAAAATTTCAAATTACAAATAAGAAAAATGCTTTAATGAAAAATGAATAGTTTTCACATACTATTCATAATTTTCTTGAAACTGACATGTTAAATCGACTCATAACTAAATGAGTAATATTTTTAGCTTTTTATAGATAGATTAATTACCACTGATTAAAAAAAAGACATCTCTTAAGGTACTCTTGCAATTGTGAACAAGTTTAGATTTTTTGATTGATTATTATGTACAAAAAGAATGAGTAACAAATCCAACATTGTTATAAATTTAAAAATAATAGCATTACTATTTTAAATATTTAGAAATAGAACTGATTTTCACCAACTTTTCACCTTAACTAAGTGTGTCACAGTACTAATTCATTTGTTTATCTTTCTTTTTCAACATTTCATTCACATTAGTAGCAAACAATTACAGATATCATCAGCTTAACTTGCAGCATTTAATGGTGAAAAATTAACTAAAATAGACTCAGTTTTCATGTTGATTTTGCAGCTTGCCTTCTTTTAACATCCCAATTATATACTCTTGCCATATTCACTTCAGTAGTTGTAAATTGGTCCCTGACAAAGTCCAAGTCATGTTCGATGTAACCCAAGTTTTTCTTAGCTGCTTCAATATTTTTAGATAAGAGTTCTTGTGCATCATCCAATGTATATTCTAACATTACATTCGCACCCAACCACAAGCATACTCTATCTGTTGGTGCAATAACTGCCTTAGCATAAACCTGATCAGAGAGCACAAATTGAGTCTCCAAATCGTGACTGTTGGTTTTTTCTACTTGAAGTTTTTCAATCATTTCCAGGGAATTTTCCAAGTCAGGTATTTGTTCCTTTAGCCGCCTGCGCTTACTAACAAGATTATATTCCATGAATTTGTATTTGCTATGACTTTCGTCCAGTCTTTTAAGTACTTTATCGACAGATCCATTATTTTCTGGCTTTGCCATGAAAGTATCGACATCATCCTAAAAATATAAAGTAGTTCAGACTTGCGTAACAAAATTATCAATTATTCATTATAGAGTAAATAGAATCGGAAAAAGAGAAATACGAGACAATCTTTCTGTGACCATATAAGGTTGTGTTTAAAGAATTCAAACTCTTTTTACTAGACTAGTTTTTAAAATATCCTACTATGACACTACACTTAATTTTCAAATGGATCTTATTTCGTTAGCCCTTTTATAAGAATAATTATTTCATTCATAGTTAAAAAATACTACAAAAAATTAATCAAACGTGGTTTAGATAGCGTTAGTCAAAAATGAATCTGAGCGTTTGCAGTAAATTTGTAGGTTATGAAGATCGAAGATGCAGCATAATTAAAGATGAATTGAAGGTGTAAGTACCACAAAATCAGCTTCGGGGATGCCGGCATAGGATTTCTTATCTTCCGTGCGTTCGTTTTCCTTTTTACTATCTCCTGCCTCCATTTTGGACTTCTTAAATTCTATACTTTTCTTTCGCCCTCTCGCGCTCTACTCTACTCCAAAAGCGCAACTCCACTCCACCACACATGCATAAGTTACAGCTACATGTATAATATATATATATATTCTTGGTTTACCGTGCTATAGACTGGCCAAGCACGCACTGGGATTGATGCAGTGAATCATGTGCGTCCGAAGAGCCAATCCCTGATAAACCCGGTAAAAAAATGAAGTTTTCAAAGTACATTTAACCTAATTCTGATAAAAGCAGGTGAAAACAGTAATATAACAAAGAATTTAACCTTTTTTGGTAAAATGTAGTACTATATTTTTAACGAAAATATTGAATTTAATATAATATCTTAATTTAATATTAGAATATTGTGGTTGATCATACATTTTATTTGACTAACGGTGCAATATAATGATTAAGGAAACTCTGAACTTGTGACTAATGGCGTATAAATTTACAGCAATGCCAGTTTTTCCCGTTTATTAAGTGAATTTTTCAATTAACGCGAACTTTGACGCTAAGTCGGCGCTTTCTTTGTGATACAGAATTACTCCTACTTCGATAATTCTGTAAATTTTAGTACAAAAAGCTGCGATTTGCCGGTACTACTTACTAGAGTTAATTTTCAACATATTTATTTTATTCTTTTATATGAAATTCCAAATTTTTACATATTTATAGCAGATTTCAGATCTCTGTATTTTAATTGCATCCCTGAACTTCCTCAAAACAAAACTACATTACTTAAGTGTCTTTCAATATTCTTCTATTTGCACTATCATATAAGTAATAATTTTAAAATTTTAGACTGTCAAATTGAACTGGACCGTTTTTTAGTATATTTCTTCAAATAAGGAGCTTGATATTCATACAGTTTCACACCAAAATAATCATTTTACTATCATTAAAACATGATGATTATACTTTTCCACTGTCTAACAAAATTTGCAATTCCAAACATCCCATCGCATTTATATACTCGAATACAAAGGCGAAGCCGCTGCAACGAAACAAGTCACAATGCAACAAAATAAACAAACAGTGCACAGTCAATGAAAGTTTAATAAAGTCACGCGCAGAAATTGTTTCTATTTAAAAAAGAGTTGAGTCAGAGACGGCCGCATCGCGTCTCTCCCAGTGAAAGAAGTGTGAAGGCACTTGGGGGCCGTGTCAGCAGATATAGGCGAACGGACGTCTTATTTGTACGATTAACTCGGAGCCTCCCGTTCCTTTACCTCGTTGACATGCTGATTAACCTAATGGATTCGAATCGTGGGTGCATCGCCTTCGTAATAAATTTCGAGATACACACACACACGGACACACTGTCCTGTCGCGCAGTTCATAAAATGCTTTCTCTTATTATATACCCTTTTCTCTCGTTAAAGTGAATTGAATAAAGTCAGAATTCGCTGAATACTTTTCCAGTGGATACAGTCATTTTCATAGTATAATATATGTTGTACAAGTTGGCAATATAGTTTTTGTTTTTTAAGTAATATGGAAATATCTATTAGGACCATAAGGTGTAATAATGACATTTGTAAGAATGATTGTAGTACTAATCTGGAGGCGATTTCATTTACAAGATAATTTTATTGAGTATAGACATTATACATAAATTCTTATAGCGATCATCATTTATTACGAAGACTTAACTTCCTTTAAAATTCTGAAGTTTCGGTCATTAAAACCGACTTTCTCAAATGAGCAGAATGCAAAGTGAGAATTGTGTTGAACTAAAATATTACACAGAAACTTAACCAAGAGAATTTCGTAAGATCGCTGAAAAATGTTTCTATTCCAAATTTCAGTTTGGAAAAGGTTCCCTAATTGCATAAAAAGTTTATAAAGATATTTTAAAATTATTTTTTTAAAAGATGAATTATTTCTGCAATCGTTTCAAGCTTATTTTAAAATATTTTTAGAAGTTCGTATATCCTAGGCAAACAATATTTACATAAAAAATTAAAGAAAAGTATTTAACAATATTGTTACAAGATTTTTAAACAAATTTAAAAAGATTTCAAAATGTTATAAAAGTATTTTATTGTTTTAAACAATTATTGAAATCAAGAAAATATTTTAGAACGCTTCTACAAAATTTTAAAATATTTTAGAATAGCTCAAAAATATGTTTTGCCAGAAAAGATTTTTAAAATATTTTTAAAATATTTTTATAAAAGATAAAAGATTACCGTAGTTGTTGCAGCAACCCTTGTTCACATTACATTTAGATTTACGTTTTGGGACTGATTAAGTGCCAATCATCTTCTAACAATAATCTTCAATAAACTCCAAAGATTTTCTCTTTAATGTTGAAAGATGTAACCCTAATAGCACAACACGTCCAAAAACATCCAAGAAACGTCCAAAGAACCGAGCAAAGAACGTCATTTTTGAAAAATGATTGCTACTAGGGAAACGTGTTCGTGAGATGAGATTTTTTCCAATTCAGAGTATTAGTATTTCTTTAGCTCTTCATTAAACGATATGTAGATCTACAATTGAAGAGACTACTTTTTTTAAAGTAAATGTTTAATATTAAAATATAAAGTTTCCTAATATCGCAAAAAATCTTTGCGAGAACCTCGGCCAAACTCCACCTTAATGTAAAAAAATAGAAAATTTCGATGTTGCACGCGGAACATGTGTCCATCACCACAGCCCCAAACGTACAATTTTCTCGAAACGAAAGAGTTGCGCAGTGAATCTTCGCTTTTTCATATATATATACACAAAAGAGAAAAGAAGAAGACAGCCAGGGAAACAGAAAAAGCCATGTGTGCAATAGGCTTGACAAAATACGCGCCATAACGTAACAATGCTTCAAAAGGAGCCGCAATCATCGCCACGCGACTACTCACACACACACACACGTACAAATAGATAACGATACATTATACGTGTGCTTATATTTCGATATCGTCGTGTGTACTTCCAATCTCAACCTCAATAGCATGATAGAGAGAGAGAGAGAGAGAGAGAGAGAGAGAGAGAGAGACGGAGAATGAACTCTGTGGTAGCTATAGCAATAGTCACCTATATATATAGGAGTTTCCCGCGGAAATGGCTATTACACTTCACCGGCCAGTGACTCGTGATGCCTGTATACATGCATAATACTGTACAGCGGTGCTTGCTTAATTCTGTGCCGCTTGCTTATGGGTGAGAGGGATGATACATATATATGCTACATCGGCCACGGATACAAAAGACTTTTTTTTAGATCTTGTAAATAATGTACAAGATCTTTTCATCAGATTACGCAGAAAATTAAGCTTGATTAGGATCCATGATTTACAAACTTTTATTAACGGAAATATGATGTATTTGTTAATTTACATATTTCAACATAATCCATTTATGTAATCGAGTTACACGCGGTTCTGCAATGCAAGTTAATACCTAATATTATTCTCTTGCATATAGAATTATGTTATATATTATAATGCGCATAACTATTTATGCGTAATATGCTTTGTTTCTGCAATGCGGAAATTCTTGATAAATTGCAACGCTTGCTTTGTGAAGAATGAATGCCGAATCGCTTCCTGTCAAGCCTAATTTTCTACACTCCCAACAATTCTATATACTCCTTTTCGAAAATCAGTGAGTGGAAGTTAAAAAGTTGAAACAACAATTTTTTTTCTCCAAAATTAAATATACATTTACATTAATAAAAAATTTATGGCTATAACTGCAAATGCAATGAGCTTCTTTGAACAATTGACGTAAGATTAAAAAATGTTATACTTACGCTGTCCAGTTGTCGCAGTTTTTCTGTTGTTGACGTCTATGAAGAATAGTAGACTATTATGACCTACTTCAAAATATAGCCAGTTCTTTCAGTAATACTGGTGACTTGTAACGCGTGATACGTTTTTTTTCTGATTCATAGCAGATTTATTGAAATAAATAACAGAACTTTATTATTACTCTTTTTATTATCACCAACTCGTAATGTATAAAAATTAAATATATAAAAGTTGAAAAATTCACATACGTAAAAACGTTATTATTAATCCATCAAAGAGACAAAAAATACAAGATCCGCGAATTCGGTAAGTCTCAACATCGACCAAAAAAAAAAGAAAAAGAAATAAAAAAAACTTCAAACTCGCTGCGAGAACCGCGAGTGATTATTTATGCAAACGATCATCGCCCCACTGCTCGAACGTGCACTTGTTACCGAACGTTATTATGATCTATGCAGTTGCATTACAATAAATGTCGTTTGTCCACTGTATAATATGTGTCATCGCTCGTTTATCTTTCGGTCGGACTTTCGTTCTGTATATATGTATACCTATATATGCAGAACTCGGCTTATTTAATAGCCTACATCTGCCTTATAAATGATCGTTTATACAATTGAATTTTCCAATCCGCACTTTAAAGTGCAACGTTCTCAAAGATATCGTTGTAGCTTTTTACGATTAAACGCTTATAGAGTTGTTGCGCATCTCGCGAATTCACATTTACTTTTTAGATCCGATAAGGGGTTTATGGAGATCTTCATGGGTAATCGATTAAAGTACCAAAAATATCGTTAGCTTCCTTTGGGATTTTCCCTTATATAAATTAGTTCTTTAATATCCCATACATAGGAAATTCCGTGTTCTTTATCTATATTGTGGCGCGCGACGCTCGATTGGCAGCGAAAACAAAATAAGACGAATCTCTCGGACATTTTTTCGACGAAACTATAACCACAGGTATGTGATTCACGCGCGTTTGAAGAAAGAAAAAAAAAGAAAAAAAACATTACCGCTCTTATTGTGCACGATATCGGTCACAACTCGAATACACGCATATGTTCTATACGTTTGAACGAAGACGCGAATATGGATGGAAATGAATGGAGGGGGTTCACGTGAACGAAATCGGGTCAAACTGCCAATTGGCCATCGGTCAGTCTCTTCTACCAACGTATATATAATAACCCTGCGTACTCCATTGAAACCATTTAGACCCAGTGCAAGCTTAATTTTTATTGCATATATATATATATATAAAAGACACGATATGCAGAATCCTTCAAGAATTACGAAAAATCATGAATATATATTCTCGAGATTATTATATCATATAGCTTCAAACCGGTACAGATCATCAAAACCCACAAACGTATCACTTACGGTACTATTCAAATTGCGGCGATTCATTCAAGACTCGCGATAAACACGCACACATACACACGAGTAGCCCAAAACAAAAAGAAAAAAACATATTATACACGAGCCGTCCCAATCAAATCATCAGACATAAACAATAACCCAATCAAGCCGCGTTCAACGACACTCGCGCCTACATTATATCTAATTGGCCTCTCATAAAATAAAAGCGGAGCCCATAGATCAAAGAGAGCGAGAGGCATTATGCGATCTCTCCTGCGCAGCACCAAAAACAAAAAGAATCGAGAGAGAGCATATATATAATAGTTATACATATACGAGCTGCAGAACGAGGCTGTGCGCACACGCGCACACATGTATTATATGTATATATGTATATGTGTAGTTTAGAGAGAGCGAGAGTGCATGGCACGGACCGAGTAGCTATGATGAGGAAGTGAAACAGAAATACATATATGGGGGCACCTGTCATGCGCGTCGAGTTGAAGCTCAAACGAGAGCAAGAGAGAGAGAGA